>CAMXCT020006584.1:0-29782 GCA_947184155.2 Cladocopium goreaui | reverse complement strand
AATGTAATATAATATAATATAATGTAATATAATATAATATAATGTAATATAATATAATATAACATAACATAATATGATATAACATAATATGATATAATATAATATAATATAATATACGTATATATATATATATATATGTATGGGTTAGTTGGACTCCTTTGTGGCGAGGCAACCGTGCGCAATATCCAGGCATCGGCCTGCAAATGGCTACACTGTAGACAAGTGCGATGCACATAGATTGGATGTAACGTGTTCTAATGCTCTAACAAGTCACGGAAAAATATCCCAAGAGATGCCTCAACAATCCTCAACATGACATTGAAGTTTCAAGAAGTCTAAGAGTCTAAGAGGCTTTCTCGGCCTGCCATTTCCAAGCTGCCCATCAGTTCAGGATGTGGAGTGACTTTCTGCAGATTTGATGGCAGATACAGTCTTATATCCAAAGTACCCGGAGCAGTTACGCATCCACACTTACATGGCATGACACAGCACTGCAATTGTTTGAAGAGATACTGCGATGCTTCTTCATAGCTATATAGGGAGGGTTGCATGGGGGCCATAGGAGCCAGGCTAAAGATACCTGGACTGGCGGAGGCAACACACTGGGTGGCCCAAGCTTGCGCAAGCATTCGCATAAGATGCATAAGCAACTTGCGATAGGAAAGAGGCAAGAAGGACATCCATGGTGTGCATAGGCCCGCGTAGGCATCGGCATTAACTACCCCTTGCAGGTAAGCTGAAACTGTGAGAGCGAAAGCAAAGTTTGAGGTGTGGCGCAAGCGTTTCCTTGGTGCCTCTAGGAAGATCAGACCTCTAAGGAGACCAGACCTCTTGGGCTCAGAGAGCTTTTGAGATGGTACTGCAAATGTGGGTGGGACAGACTTAGCATGTTGTAGTGTTGTTCGGTGTTTCTTTGCTGGAATATCACCCACTTGACATTTGTGCCCTGTGTCCTCTCTTGACTTGCTACTCTGACAGAACATGTGCATGTTGCACGTGAGCCGTTGAGAGTTCCAGAAGACTCAGAAGACTCAGAAGACCTCGCCGAGCCTCGCCAGTGTCATCTCAGGCACTTGGCTCGGTGATTGGGTGGGCCATGATCGCCCTTTCGCTTGCGCTCGGCTCTCGCAAGATCCTCACAGAGAGAATTTGCATCGCTATGTCAGACGTGGTGAGCAATGCCTGGGAACCTTGGACTGGACACGGGAGAGCAAAGAAAAGGTATGAAAAGGTCAAAGACTCAAAGTCTTTGAAGATATGAAATCACATGAAAATCATGAAATCACCAAAAAAACGAAGGAACAGCGTGACTGTCTGAGCTGCCGTGAGGTGGTGCAGGTTTGAGAAAGATAATTCGGGTATAGTGATGTGCTTTGAACCCAAAAGGCCTGATATCCATTGTGCACATTCTTGTTTGATGCAGCGTTTGAGCCCATCCTTGCAGATTCCTGATTCTCATGAAACATGGCAAAACAGCGAAACAAACATATCTCAGTTTGGGAATGACATTGGATTTGGATTCAGGTCCAAGCAAGCACGAGGGCTGGTTCTGGATTGACCGCTGATTGGTGTGAGACGACGGCCTGCCCGTTTTGTGTACGTAGCTGACTTGCGGCTTGACGTGTGCCAGTCCAGTACTACGTCAGCATTTCCTAAGCTAGAGAAAAATATAGCAACATGAGTCTTTGTGTGCATTTCAACGTGCTTCATTTTGGATGGCTTGTGGCAAGTCATGGGAAAAGGACTTGTAGCATTTGCTTTGCTTGATTGCTGATAATTGAGAGAGTTGAGTTTGGCCCTGCCCTACTACTGGTAAGACTATCTCCAAACTACTACTGCATGTTTCTATGCAGCAACATGCAGTAACTACATTTTGCTGCCGGGCTCCAGCTGTAGGGAAAGGAGGCAGCTGGAGTTTACTCAGCTCATGGTCTTTGAAGCTTCCGATGGCCAGACTCCGCCCACTGTGGCAGCCTTGAAAACATGTGACTACCTGGAGCTGGAGAACAAGGATAATGTTTGCTTCTTCCTTCGAACCACAATGACAACACACACACACACATGTCTGTACTTTTATGATAAGATATATATATATATGTTATATATATTATAGGATATTATAGGTATATATGTATATATATATATATATTATAGGTATATCTATATATTATAGGTATATATAAATATTATAGGTATATATATGTATATTATAGGTGTATATATATATTATAGGTATATATATATAATATGATAATATGTGTTTATATGTGTTTATTTAGTTTAATTATTCATTTATTTATTTTATTTATGTGTACATTTGTAAGTTTCATTGCGCGTGCTTGAGCCATATCTATATTCAATCTTATTCATACCGTATTAATCCTTACTTTCCGCTGTAGTATGTGGGGAAGCGGAGTCTGACGTTCCATCAAGGATTCTGGTGCTTCGAAAAAGTCACTCAAGGACTCTCGCAGAGAATAGTCCCTCAGCCCTGAGCTTTGCAGGACCCGATTGCTTGCGTTCATGCAGACTGGTCTCACAGGGTGCTAAAGCGAAAGAAGCTGGAGGTGGGCCTTCTGTTCAACATTTTTCAACTACTATCAATTCGTGAGCAGGAGGTGAAGATTTTGTCACCACACGATCTGGGGCCAGTCAAATCTTGAAACATGCCATGTGAGGGCACCCCCACCCAATTCACAAACAAGTGGCAGGTTGCACAATTCAATTTCTGTTTCCGTCCTCGCTTTGCTGCTCATTGGGCATTTCCAAGATTATCATGGCTTGTCATCGTCCTCAGAGATGGATTCAGTTTTGTTTTGTGTGTTCGCCCTGTTGTAGGTGGGAGTTCTTTGTGAAGGACCTTTACTGTTTGATGCTGCAAATGCTGACGGTGCCTGCACATGGGCGGCCGCTGCACAAAAGATAGTCGTGGCCATCCGTGGTGAGGAGGACAGACTTCAGATCTTCAGAACATCGATGCAAAGTGGAATGATTGGCCAATGATTCATATGGTGCCCTTGGCATGGCATGATATGATATTGACCAACGTTGAATGACGTGAGCAACATTCAGATTGCTGCGACGTCCAAGATATGATCCAATTCCAAAGAAGTCACTTTTTTTTGGGGGGGGCCAGGTGGCAGATAGCGGCAGATAGTGGCAGACTGACCTAGCCCCACTCGGAGGAGTTTGAATCCATGGCACGCAGGGCAGAGGCCTCTGGTGCTGTAGGGCTCGTGGTGGTAGACAACGAAGATGCTTCTTGACCGCAACGAGACAGGATGTAACACTGCGATGACATCGAGTGGTACTGAGTAGGCCAGTAGGATATCAGATCTAAAAATGATGTTTGTACGACTGTAGGACAGACTCCACCCGTTTGTGAAGACTTTATGGTACGGAGAGATACGGTAGTCTAGGAATCTGATGTCGGTTAAAATAAACTGACATGACTTGACTCTAGGTTTTCGACGACGACTTTGAGATGGCTTCGGAGGATGGATTCGTTGTACTGGCGTCCGACGCAACTTATGTACAATAAATAACTACAAAAATATATAATTATATAATATGATATAGCACAATTTGTCTACCGGAGCATGCACATGCAGTGATCAGATTGTCAGAGCCAGAGCATTTGTTTGTATTTGACATTTTGTTGATTATGTTTGATTGTATGCTGGCCCGACTGAAGGAATGCAGCTTGATTGAATCCAAAACGTGGGACATTTCTTGAGTTTCTGCACTGCCGCGGACATTACAATGACATCACAGAAACGATCAAAACGGATGTAATACATGCACACGCATATATTCTTGTTTATAAATTATAAACACATGCACACACACACAGGTATAATCATATAATATATATATATATAGATATATACACATATGTGCACATATACTGTAACTATTCGTGAACGTACGCCGTCTCCTAGACATTTTTTTAAACACACACACACGCACACATATATGTACACATACACACACACATATATATATATATATATACATAATATATATATATGTATATATATATAATATTTATTTATTATGGGCGCAGTTAAACTAATGCAATACATGCTAATATTCCACACATGTTTGCACTCCCGCAAGGCTTCAGAAACCGACTGCTCATGCAATCCTGCTTGTCTTTGTTTCGATGAATACAAGTTCAAGATTCAAGATGTTCAAGCTTCTGTATTGTCCGGGTCCATTCCGTTCTTCGCTTGGGTTGCTGGACGTGTGAGGACCCACATCGTCCACTATCAGTGCCCGCAGTTTTGGCGCCGAAAGCCTACAAAGATTTGCTCTGTGCCAAAGCGAAGGAAGCGCGAGTAGTACGAAGGCGTTGGGGCCGCTGTGGAAGAGTCCATGACGACTGTATGGATAGCATGATGATAATCAAATAATAGCGCATGGAATCGTATTGTCCCTGGAAGAAATTTAAAAGACTCGGGAAGGAGGAAGAGAAACTACGGAAGGGCACTGATATTCCAATCTTCTCCTGGCAGTTCTCTTGAAGAGTCCCTGCTTCGTTAGGTTCCGTCTTGCGTGAGGTATCATCGCACACCATCACCTGCCGATGCGCGGATGCTGCAATTCTTGCGGCTTAGAGGGGTTGAGGTCAACCTGAAGATGAACTAAGGCGTACGCGGCATACGTGATGTTTTTTTTTTTGTGTGGAAGACTCCATCATTTTCCGCCTCGTTTCTTCAATCCATAAGGAAGTCAATGAAGGGCAAACCCTTGGATGGCCCGGCAAGAAAAGCACTTGTTATGTATGATCACAATCGTTCCACATTGAATTAAGACAACTGCCTTCATACATATTGGGCAATGTGTGCATGTTTGTGGACTTGCTTCCTTCCGTACTCATTATTCTTGAGAGGTTGTCATGGTTCTCGTCACCCTCGAACCATGCTTTCACCTGGAAAAAAGGCACCAGCCGTCGCCTGAAGAGTGCAAACACATATTAGCAGTGTTCCATAGTTATATATTTCATCAGTCTAAGACCAGTGTTCAGACAAAATAATCTGTCCGTATCTGTATCTATAGATAGCGGTAGGCAATGCATGGGATTCCTCGTCGCAAAAGCATTGCTGAGTCTTTTGCAGTCTGCACTGCAGGCCACTGTGTTTGCATGGCCCACTCGGTGATGGCTGTTAACAACTAGATATAGCCACAGTACTAGGTTGCCATTTGCTGGTGTTGGAGTATGACCGAGGAGTCACCTTAAAAACTGACAAGAATGGGGGTGGCGTTTAATGGGGCAATGCGGCCGGAATTTTCCCGTGCGCAGATGAGTGTCTCTGTTTTGCAATCGCTGTTTGTGGCTCATGGACTCATGGACCAAATGTATCCAAATGTGTGGTGCGGGTTGTGGTGGAAAGTTCTTAGTGCATGAGCTGAACCTTACCGCAGCCAAGCTGAAAGCGCCATGTGGACAGATGCCAAGGTGTGGGACGAGAGACGTTGCACTCGTCAGTGTAGGTAGGAATTTGGACACTATATTTGAAAAGTGCCTTGTTGTAACCTAGCTTTGTCAACTCCTTATCAGCCCTTCGCCACGCTTCAGCAAAGACCAAAGTTCAATGTGGACTCAAAAGTGAGTCAGATGAGAACGGCCCTCCTGACTTCACGTGATGATACTGGTTTCTGAGGCCGTAGTGCATGGTGCGGAGCCCTAATTGTGACAGAGCCCGTTTCTGCCAAGGGGCCTTAATTAGTAAATTTGGCGAGTATACTGTGATTCCATGCGCACACGCAGCATGCACACATACTCGTAGACGTACACGTCCATTCTTCCGCATTTGCTTCCATCCAGTTGTTTGGCCTTTGTTTCCTTTCAGGCTGCCATTGAGTGGAGCGACATATACAGAGCAACGAACAGGGACAATACGCCGACGCCGGGCTATTTGTTTAATGACATTGTTTCCCGGCTCATGGAATATGCGATTGGATGTGGGTGCTTTGACTGGGCGTGACTCACAGAGGTAAGCTTCAGGGGTGGCTTGAACTCGAAGATCTCATGTCTTACACAATGCATCACAATGCCACCAAACAACGAAACATAACGAAACAAAGAAAATCAAAGAAACAAACCGACGAGAGCAGCTTGCTGACCAACTGGATCCAACTGGACTCTCAGACTCCAGCCCAACGAGGGCACTAATGATGCTAATGCATTGCTAATGCACTAATATTCACTAATATTCACTAATGCTCTTCAACATCTTCAACGTTCGTTTTGCAAAAACGTGACATTGCCCAACGCCACGATAAGGTGCAGAATGTGTCGAACGCCTGTCCATCAGAGATTCCCGCGCTGGCTCAGTACTTGATCGATTGCGTCAATGGTGACCATGCCCACGTCAAACTCAAAGCACTCTTTGTGATCAAGACGCTGGCCTACAGGAGACAACTTTCATCAACTTGCGTGACAGTCCGACACTGTCTCCTGCCTCACTTTTTCTACTTTCGTTCCTTCTACATTCTTTGACTGAAATGACTCAATACACTCAACGGTGAGACTGCAAGGCTCTTGATATTAAAGGATGTCCTAGCTCAATGGTATCTGAAAGCAACATAGATTCTAGATGAATCATGCTGACTGAAATGCATTGAACGATATCGAAAGCTTCAGTTATTGCCAGGATTCCGCCCTTTCAGCAGGCCTTCCTGAGTCAGCCTGATGGCCTGGGTTCAATCCAAGAAGCTTGCGTTTTCACCGGCCCCCCATCGCCCATGTTCGGCGACGTGCCTTGTTTCGACCGAGGGGGCAGACTCGATCCGATCGTAGAGTCTTGGGGTTACTGGGTTGTTGCATTACATTTTCAATGATTTTATATCATTTTATCTCGAATTCGTCGCTGCCTTGTGGCCTGATTCCAAGGAGCCTTACCGCCTGGTGCGAGAGGCTGCTGAAGGAGCAAGGGAGGTCTTGGAGACGAACGAGTTTTATCACCAGGAGCCCGTTCTCAGTTGTGATCTCTACAACTAGATCAACTAGCCAGCCTGCGGGATCAAAAAAGGATAGAAGAGAGATGAAGAGAGAAGATACTGCTGACCGGGTGACATGTGCAGAAATCAGATTTCCATTTTTCACTGCCAGATTGAAGATGTCGTCGTGATGCTCATGCATTTTCATGCTTTCCCAACATGTGCAACCTACAACCACTGCAAGGAGTACAAAGAGCTTTCTCGTCGCATTGTTGGCTTTGGAAATTACGAGCCACCTGAGGCAGGGCAGCACTATATAGGGCACTGGGAAAAACTCCAAAATTGTCCACGCAGGGAAACAAGGGGGAAAAAAAGGAACGTGGAACATGCCATTGATGTTAGTTGCTTAAATCAAGTGTGCAAGTTGTGCAAGCTCTTGACACGAGAACATGGGCACATGGTAGCGCAACGATTGATAAGGTATCGGCGCAATATGATGCAATCATGATCTATCTATTTGTCTCAATAGAGCGCCTTCCTTTGATTTTGTGTTATTTTGTGTCATTTGTGGCGCGTCAGGACACAAAGCTGCCCGACGGTTCTGTGAACGTTGCCAAGGACGTTACCTTTGGCGATGTATTGGGCACAGCTGTAGGTGGTGTGCTCAACGGCGCTGGGGCAATCATCCAGGGCGTGAAGGCAAGAGGGGCAGGGAAGATCAGAGAAGGAATATTACTGTACGAATTCTGTACGTACTACTTTGTCATACAATATCAAGAGAGAGAGAGGGAGAGAGAGAGAGATATATATATATATGTATATATATATATACACATACATATACATACCTAGTAACGTCGTATAATGTCGTGCCATGTTTGAATCTAGCTTGTGAATGTTTTGTGATGTCGATGGTGCATTGCACTGTTGAGCCAACAGATAAGAGGGGGCAGCCAGATGCCACTGAAATCTCATCTGCCTCTTGGACTATCGAATCTAACTGTTAACTCGCTCCATTGTGGATATGTGTGATGTGAAAGTTGTATAAAGTTGTTATCATTTGAATAGTTTTGATGTCCACAGCTTTGGCCGGCAGGGTCTGTTTGAGACTCACTCGCGGCATGTCTCTGGCTTGGAGCTGGAGGGCATGGGCATGGATGAGCCGGAGGTGGCAGAGGACCCCTACGAGGTCCGGGACACATCGAGAGACATCGAGAGACCAGTTGAGTAGGAGATGGCAGGCAATACTTAATATACTGTATCCTTGGCATTCCTTGGCCCATCTTTCCTCTTTGATTTGAACTTTTTAAACGGCATTATATAAATTGGGCCATAGTAGCGGAACTCGGGGGTAGCGGAGGGTCTGGACATCCCATGACATTTCAAAGGATTCAGAAGTGCACTTAAATATACTTAAATCATGTTGGATTGCAAGTCTGGCTCTTGCTTGTATGACCTTGACTTCAACACGACCATCAGATTGAATTTGTTTGGTTTCCCTGCCTGGAGATATAGCTTGAGCACCGCATTTATACATGTGAAAGGATGACCTTATTTCTTGGATCTCCTGGCCAACAAAGGAGGAGGCGCAGATGCAGATGGACGAAGAAGAAGATGAGTACCGACCATCCACGGGAGACTACATTCCTCCCTCAGTGCCCATTGTCCCTTGCATGATCGGTCATTGGATAGTACTGTCGCAGACGCGCTTCTTTGTGACTTGATTAGCCAATCTGACTCGCATTCGTTAGATACAGTCAGGTCATCCAAATCTGGGTTTAGAGAAGATGAAGAAGACGAAGATTTGGCCAAGTCATTGGAAGTTGCCACTCCCCAGCGCCTCCGAGCGCTCCTTGTTATCTTGTTTCTGATTTTCTGCACTCTTCTTGAACACTCTTGACTCTTGAACTACTGGCAGGTTTCAGATGCCCAGGCAGCTCCGTTTCACCCACCAGAAGCCCAGGCGGGTTTGGATCTTTTGCGTCGTTTGCGTCATAGGACATAGGTGATCGACCTCCTATGCAAAGCAAAACAATTTTGCACCGAGCTGGTTTGAACTTGAAAGCTGTCCTGCAGGCCGAAAGCGACCTCTTGGATTTCGAGGGATCTCATCACGATCTCATTGATCCAGAGGCTTCTCAGTCGACCTGATGATTTTGCTGCATTTGATGGCGTAGTGTTCGGGTTTCTTTTGGCACCTGAAAACCCACGTTTGAATCCATTGAACGGTTATAGTACCCAACCAACGTAGAATTCTGATGCCTCATCAATATGCATGAATTCGCATGAAGATCGTGAAGCACATTAATTAAGCATCCGCAACATGGAAGGCTCTCCTTTTGTGTCCTGAAGTGCCCTGACTATTCAGCAGCCAGGCCAGAGAGCCATGAGGTACGTCGAAGTCCTGTGGCCGTTTGAGTTGCCAGCAAAATGAGAGAAAAAAGAACAAAACTGAACAAACATGAACACTTACATGAAAAAAGATGAAACAAGTAAATGAAAATAATGAAAGCAGCAAAGAACACCGATGAACAACGCTAATCCCATCCAGTCTAATCCAATCCTTTTATTATCTTTGCTTGGGGTAAATATGACAGTGGTTTCACGCATGAGGCTCGGCGTCTTCTTTGTGGCAGTTGAAAGGGCAAGAGCAGACAAATGGTAGTGGATGTGTTGAGATTTGTGTGGAAGCCATTTGCAGCTTTCAGAAACTTATATACAGCAACTTACACAAGCACCTTGCGTCACCTTGCAATATCCTGCAGCAATCTCATCGAAGTCGCGGCTGGGAACGGAAGACCTGCCAGCATTTACAATGATAGTCGTCCATTGATTTAAGATCCCGCAGGGGCAGTTACACACTGGCAGATAATGGCAGCCAAGTCCACTTCGATCTCCAGGTGATGTCCATGGTTTTGGATTGGTTTTGCTTTCCATTGGTTTCCTTTAAAGTTGGTTGGCACTAAGAACTGTGAACATTTGTCGATACTTGTTATCCGCAGCTCCTTGCTGGAGTCCACAGCTCATGGGGAAGCGGGGTGGGGCTGGCACGGAGTACAAAGACAAGGCTCCTGAAGCTTTAGCTGCAATGAGTCATTCAATGAGCTGCAATGAGCTGCAATGGGGACGCATATGCTAAAGATATACCTGATACTGATATGATCACATATCAGCAAACAAACACACACAAATCCTTGTGCTTCATTGAGCCACTTCCAAAAATTCAAAGCAGCTGAAACATGCAGGAAGTTTAAGGCCACAAAAGCCACACATGGGCCAGGTCATTTCTGGTCAATAGGTGTGCGAGGAGGCCCAGGTAGGCATGGTAAGCTCTGTACGAAACCGTCGGATAACCGTTGGCTGAATCGCCGCTCAATGCTTCCCTGTTTGCTTCTCAATAGTTAGCAGACCCTGCCAAGCCTTGATTGATTCCGGATGGATCCGGCTCGTCAGAGTCCTTGGTCCCATGCCGAGGAACAAAAGAAAGATGGCACAGATGCTTGCCGTGCATATGGGCGATTTTTACTTATTAAAACAGCAACCGAAATACTCCAATGTAATGTGACAAGATGCACCCATGCACCCAAACATTTAGTCTCAGTTGAACGGCAGCGAGCGCAATGAGGCTGGAAGGCTAGAGGTCATTTTCTTGTCTTTGCATTTCACCTGTGAGATATTCTTTGATGGATTTCGCAATTGTTCACTGGCCAAGGTGGTGAAATCCTATCAGCGAATGCCCACACAAATCCTGAACGAGTGTCTCGCCATGTTTCGTCCTGTTCTTCTGAAATAAACTGTTGCAGATGAACTTCTGGAGCTCTGTTGGTAAATTGCCAAGTGTTCGAGGGCATTCCAGGGTGTTGTCTGAACACATTTGACACATTTGAAGCTGCATAGATTTGACATGATGTGAAATCACAATAACATAATTTGAATATATTGCAGTTATTTACAGTTAGACATTAGAAACCGTTTGATTTCGGTGCCTGGCGATCACTGGCCATTGCGGGTCCAATCTTTCCTCTTTCTTGCGCTTCCCAGGTGGTGCCAAGGCCAGAAACGACCCAAGCCGGAGTTCCGAGGAGTGCGGTCATATGACCGAAGCCTTTGCCGCTTTAAGGCTCGAAACAGAGCAAGAAAATGCCAGAAATGCACAAGAACACACAAAGAAGGGATGCATCGTATACATTTGTGTCTTGTATTTACATGTATTTACTGTATTTGTTTGGGTAATCCATCAGCAGAAAGGGAAATCATTGACCGGTACACAAAAGGATATTGGAAAACAGAAACCGCTGAATTTGGAACCGGGGAAACATGACAACTCCTGCACACGCAGCAAGTACGAGACGCTTTAAGGCAGTTTTGGTGATTTTTGTGATATAATATGATATGCTGGGATCACTGAATATCACAGTGATTTCTAGATGGTCAATAGATCAATAGATCGTATGCGAGGGAAGAAGGTGGATAGGTCCTATCGTCTGATCAGCGCTGGATGATTTCGGATGATTTCTGAGGGTCGCGCACCGATCAGGTTGTTTTGCCAGATCCCAAGGACTGGCTACGCTGGACTTGAAAAGATGGGTGTAAAAGATCAGATCAGTTTAACTGTTTACTATGTTTAGTATATCTTTTAGTATTGTTCAGTCTTGTTTACTGTAGTGCTTTCTTGGCACGTCAGATTGCAGGCTTTCAGAGTCAGCGGCCTCAGTGGCCTCAGTGGCCTCAGTGGTGGAGATTGGTTTAGGATGAAACGCAGCACCCTTCGAAGGACGTTGCCAAAAGCTTGGAATTCGAAGCCAACAGAGATGCAGAGACGCCTTTTGCAGCCAGAGAGGAGGTGGGGAACAGATTCTGGACGCAACATGACAAAGTCTGACAAACAGTGACACGGATAATTCCAGCAGAATGAAAGACAGAAACGAGCAGAAAGTCCGAGAAGATGAAGATGAAGGACATGGAAAGCACACATTTGGGACGTTCTGCTGCCATTCTAAACTCAAGTTCTCAAAACGCCCGCTGAGCAAAATACAGCAAACCTATTTCAAAGTTACGAGCCCATCTACTAATTTGTAGACATGTAGATGGCTACTCAGCTACTCGATGCAGCAATAGACGCACAGCTGTTCCCTGCTTTTTGATGGATGATAACGGTTCTCACAGTGCGGGGTAAAGCGGTGGTTGACGTCAGGCTGCCTTAGTGGCTCTCCTGAAGCTCTGCCCTGATATGCCATTGGAGAGGAAGCTGCCCGATGGGTATCGGGAGACTTGGCTGGAGGCTATCGGTAACTTGTCTCAAGGCGAGTCTTGTTCGCAACAGCTGGGGCTAACATGGGCCAACGGCCGTTTGATGATACAGCTGGCGACGCTACAGAGGATGCATTGCACTTTCAACTTTCAAGTGATGGAGTTCACGAAATATACATATTCATTCATATTACACACTCACACATATGTATATATATATTTATATATTTTTTTTAATATATATATATATATATAAGAGATGACAAATAGAACGCTCCGATGATCCGTTTTGCTTTCTGGAAAAGAGAAGTACGATGCTGGGTGTTTCGGGGAAGCGACGCTACTTTAGCCCTTGTGAGGTGAAGCAGCTTCTGCGAAGGCAAAGGCAAAGCCGAAGACTCTTGCTTGAGAAAGGTAGCAACGGCTGAGAAACTAAGTAGTCGACTTGGCTTTTGCATGGAAGTAGGGACACAACTGAACCAAATCATGTTTCTGCTTAGGGAACTGAAGCGACTGCCAGCCGCAAGTAATTTCCAAACAAAACAATTTTTCAGCTTTTGCCCCACCCACACACACACTTAGTCACTTGGATTGCATCAGATCATAGTGTTGTTGAGCTTGATGAGATACATGGACTGCGTCATGTGACTCATCGGCTTAGGATGAATCTGGATGCAAGACCGATTTATGTCATTTTGCTTTGGCTCAGAGTGGATGCGCCGCCCTGTGCGGTGTGAACATACACTTTGCAGGCATTTTGAGGGCTGAGAGGCAGAGAGGGGAAGATGGTGATTCCCCTCCCGAGTGTGCCCATGCCAGATGGCCCACTGCCAGAGGAATGTCAGCCAAATGTCCTCCGCCTCAAATATTCCATCATTGCGATGATCTTCTTTGCTTGTGGCAGGGCCGTATGCGCAATTGCACTGGGGGCCGTCTCCTTTGACTTCTTTGCGTTGCTCAATATTTTTCTTAGCATTGTCATGGGCACATTCCTTCTCAAAGATGATCAACACCTTCGGAGCTTCTACAAGTGCTTGGCTGAGACCATTTGCCAGATATGTGCAGACAGTGGTCAGGGTGGGATGCAATGCCTGATCCCCTTCATGCTCATGACATTGCTCAATGTCATGATGGATTTCATCCAGCGAATGGCATTCCTATCGATTATGCCCTACGGGATTTTCCTTGCAGGATCGGAGATTTCTCAGGCATGTGCAGTCTATTTTGCATGCTCCATCTACAAGCAGATTCGTATGCCTCCAGGTGAGAGCGAGATGGGCCTCAGCGGTGGTTATAACTATGATCGGGTGAACAGAACCGATGCCCCAGCACAACAGGGCTTCCATGACGCCAGAGCAGAGAGCACTCAACCTGGGCATTTCGCAGTCTTTCAAGGACAAGGTCAAAGATTGGGCTCGTGAGCTTGGAGGACTCCGATGGACCCGCTTCGTGAACATTGGTCAAAGGGCCAGTCTTTTAATCACAGGCTCGTGCTCTCTGCAAATGACAGCCAGGGCTCACTGTTGGTACCATAATTCGAGCAGAAGTCTCTTAGCAAACCCCTCTGCCTGTTTGAACAAATGTACCCTCGGGTGGATGGTTCCTGATCCAGGACTGAGTGGTGTGATGTGTGTTCAAAATTGTTCAAACAAGGGTGGATTTCTCGGGATTTCACTTTCTTGAAGTCTTGCCACGTGGGGTCATGGCCTCAGGCTGAGGCTGCATTGCTGAAAGCTGCAACTCGACTCGAAACTAAGGACGAAGGCAGCGGCCAAAGGTTCCGCAAAGGAAAGTCCTCTCAGTGGCAGGGAAGCTGCAGAGCAGGAAAAACAAGCAGTGGCTCGATCGCGGTATATCGCGGTTAAGCGGTTAGATTGGTTAAGCTGCCCTATAGCCGCGGTCCTAAGCTGTCCTTCTTCATTTGTTCAGAGAGTTTGACCGTGCTGCATGGTGCTGCTCAGCACATTGAGGCTCTGGCGAGAAAGGCACAGGAGGAGCAGATGCAACAGCTGACTGCAGATGAACAGCGGAACATTTGCTTCGAATGGCAACGTACTGGTCGCTGTCGTCGCAATGGTTGCAGGTGCCTTTGGCAGAGTGTTTTGATAGGCTTCAACTTGTGGCTTTCCAAGTGGAAGCAGAATGTGGTTGCAGTCGGTACACAATGTTCGGCGGTTGGCCGCTGCAGTACATACGATATCTCCTCTTTGATCTCTGGGGGAGTTGCTTAATCTTGCTTTAGATAATTTTCTTTGAGAATCTTTGATGCTTGTTTTATCGGATCCAGGTTCGATCACCCGCCACATACTGAGCCGGTGAGTGAGCCTTTGGACCATAGCGAGGTGGAGCCAAAGTACAAGACAGGACGCAGTTGCTGCGTGCTTTCAATTTTTTCAAGACTGGTTTGCAGTTGTAAACCCATCAATTTGGATTGGCCCTCCTATCATTTTGTGCCTCTTCTGTGGCCTGAAGCTAGCAATAGTTTGCTATTTCATGCTACTTCTAAACACCAGGGTTGTTCTGCCGCGTTTTAAAGTCAGGATCCAGTGCGCCACTGGGCTACTTGGATGGAACGATCGAGCTTGGATCTTGAAACTCAGGTGTTTTCACAACATTTCTTACAAACAGCTTGATTTTGTGACCTCCTTGGATGCCATTTGCAAGCAGCTCGTGGCAAAATCATAGTATGCTGACCTCCTTGGATGCCATTTGCAAGCAGCTCGTGGCAAAATCATAGTATGCTCATTGGTTTGCCTTGGCTTTTGAAACCTTTTTGGTGCTGGCGTTTGAGACTCCACTCACTGTAGCATCGCATGCCTCCCAAAGCACAAACACGCGCAAAGACAATGGGGTATATTCGGGTATATAGGCTAATATTCCAAGATATGCCGAGGTGCTGTGCATGGACACATGTCCAAAGCTGACATGGACCGCGAGAAGCGAGAAAGGAAGGCAGGATCAGTGCTCAGATGATCGCATGAGAAATGGAAACATTTTACAAGAGAAGTGGTGCATTGAACCTGGATTCTGGAGACGGAAGGGGTGTCAAACGTAGCAAAGCCAGATGGGAATCTTCAGCAGTTGCTTGGCACCTTCCAGAGCCTATCGCTCTAGATATGTTGATTTGTCAAGCCTGCAATCTTTAGTATCCTTTTCCGCATGTCAACACCCAGTCATGTGATGTGCAGTACAGTATATATATATATTGTGTCTGAGTTCTTTGACATGCTGCAGCCTAAAGTGCAGCCACCGGTGTCTGATTGTTTTTACGTGCTCGTTCCGTCAGTTACTGCTGGCAATATTCAACATATATATATAGATAGCCTAGGCACGCCTAGGACGTATAGATTTGGAAGCACATCCTCCCGTGCATCTGGGGCCACCTGTGTTCACAATCACCTCCCTTTTGAGTTCATGACTTTATTTCAGGCAGTATATATATAGTTATATATATATATATATATTCTGTCCATAGCTTGGACCTTACTTTGATTCCCTTCGCTGCACCTTGACTCAAGGCATGCTGAATGACATCGTCAGGTGTGTGTGTGTGCAATATCGCTGAAATCTGACGGGCGAAAAGTAATGAAAAGTCACCCTGGCATTGCATGTCTCCTTACTCCATTTAACCTTCTATTTCCTTTTTTCTACTTTTCGCTCTCCTTTGCTTGCTCTCAAGGGAGAGTGGGCATTTCATGATCACCTTTGGCTGTTCCTGTTTGCTTTCACACCTGGCTGTCTCTTCCACCTTGCCGCCTCTGCCCAACTTCCAGTCCAACTTAGATTCATTCACGCACCAGAGACATAGAGGAACACATGGAAGATATGGAAGGACAAACATGCAAAAGTAAATTTCGCAGCCCCTGGGAGTTGGATGTTCCTTTTTCATCCTTTTTCTTCCCAGGCTCATGGTTGGCTCGTGCTCACTCTTTCGATTTTTACTCTGCAGCCTTGGTGTTGGCATTTCATGAAAGACACGCATTGCTTCCCACACAATATCATACAATATCATCCATAATCATCCATTTATTATATCCATATAGTCTGGCTTGGAGGTTGGCTTGGTGGGCAACATTGAGGCAAAGGCACCACCCCTAGAGGTACTGTACTGCAATTGTTGGTAATTTTTGAAAGGATGCAACTCGCAGGAGGCATGGGCCCAAGAGAAGAATCGGCGAGAAGCTATCCGAGACATGAAGAAGAGACTCGGTACATTTGAGATCATTTAACACTGTTTATAGATGTGCATTGCACAATATTATGCATAAGTTTAAGGCACATATGTTTACATTATATGGTGATATGTGGAATACATGCTGTGATCAAGCTGCGCCAGGTGCCCACACGAAGCTTCAGCCGTTTCAGCATGTCACAACCAAGCACCAAGCAGAACTACAACCACTTTATATCATTTATATATATAGAGTTATATATTCCATTTATATCATCTGAATCATCTGATTAGAGTTGATGAGCTTGGTGAGTTTACAAGACTGCATGCACTGCAACGTCTTTTTTTCCTTGGCTGACTGACTGAAGCTGTTTCCCCAGGCTAGCCAACATGAAAGCACGGATCATATTGGCGAGGCCTGGCTATTTGTTTTCTGGGTTTTGTCACGGGTCAGACCTTTTGTTTTGCAGCATCTTGCAGCAAATAGCTTCCACAAGGCGAATGCGTGACTTGATCTTCAAAGCATTGAACCTGGGCTCAGAATATGCAGCTCAAGCTGACGCTGACGAGGCCATGGAGGATCTCACAGATTCATGGCTTAATTTGTCAATGGCCCCGCACTGCTGCTCTTGAAACCGGTGAAGACATTTGAAACGCATTGAGAGTCAGGATTGGCGTTCTAAACCTTCAGCTTTTCTCAAGGCAAGGCCTTGCAATTTCCGCAGTCATGGTGCTCTGAAGCAGAGCCAAGGACGCAGAGGCTGCTGCTCTTCAGCAGGTAATGACGTGGGGCTTCACGGAAGAAGCAGCGCAGCGAGCGTTGCTTGCAGAAAGACGCAGCACGAGCACAGAAGACCTGGCTGCGGCCTGGCCTGAGAGTTCACTGCAGCCGCAGAAGCTCAAGACTTCAAACCGACTCAACCTGAAAAGGCACGATCAACATCGATCAACCACGTTTGTGTTGACTGCAAACCCAAGGAAGGAGGCAACCAATGGCAACGGTGTTTGCATTTGTTTGCTATTTTGATCTATTTTGGCTAGCTAGCCATAGTGCCATAGTTCGCATGTGGTTGACAGCAAGCCGCCCGTCTTTCAGACTATTGACTGGTCAAGAAGGATCCGCGCATATTTGTCCTCGCTAAGGAGCGCTTGCGGATTTGGCTTTGCTTGCACCTTCCCGAGGACTGTATGCTGCAGTTCCGGACAGCTGTCCGATTTCTATGGAGATGCCATTGATCGATTGGCGCATAGAGGTGATCCACACTTTGATGCTTTTGAGCAGCATTTCTTTTCTCTTCAGCAGGATTCGGCTTTCACCATATTTGGATATATTGAATATATTTGGTACAGTCACGGTTCCCTTTTCATTCGCTCATAAGATTTATATAGATTTATCAGGCACTGAAGTGGAGTGGTTTTGCCTCGTTTCGGTTCTCTTCCCAGGAGGAAATCCCCGAAGCTTTTGCTGCACACAAGGGCCAGTTCGAGGTCCACAAGCCGAAGCCGAAGCCAGCCGCCAGGGACCCTAAGGAAGTCTTCTTGGCATGGCTCCGGGAGCAAATGGACGCCCATTTGGAGGCACTGAAAAGATCTGAAAAGAAACCCTGGTGGTGATCGCATTTCCCTGGCTTGATGGCCCATCTCCCTGTTGTTTTCCCTTTCAGCTTCAAACCATATCTGTCAAGACTCCTAGCCCAAGCTGGTTTTTGGCGTGAACAATGGAATCCCAATGATTCAAGAGTTCAAGAGCGAGTGGATACTTGAAGTGCAACCACCTGGTATGATGTAGCAAATATTGGATGTCGCAACCTGGATTCTTTCATCCTCAATGCAGCTGGTATGTGCTACCAATCAACCGGGGCTCAGGCCAACGCCCTCATTCAGGCTACCTAAAATACTAAAGAACCCAACACACCACTAAGTGCCACTAAGTGTCACTGAATGTATGCCACTAAGACTTGGATCGCGGACGATCTGCCTGTCAGGATTCGGAAGGTCTTTGGGCCTCTGTAGAGGTGTTGTTGCGTACAGAGGGCGATGAAGAGGATCGAAACGAGGCGCTTGAAGCAGCAAAAGCCATGTTGGATGCTGATGGATTTCCGGCAGACTTATTGGAGGAGAGGGCAGACTTTACTAAAGTTCTCTTTTTCTTTTTGCCTCGACCTTATCCTTGAATGGTTTTGAACAGGACACCTGTATCAGCATGCATGGTCGCATGCTTGTGTGCTGGGAGCACGCTATGAGGAGTTGCGAAGTCGCTGGGACAATCTTTGGACAGAAGCAGTTGCCGATGGAAGTGCCAGCGCGACTTCCGTTCCTGCAGTTTCCCAAAAAGACGACTCTGAAACAGTGGACGTTGGTGATGACAACGGCGACGGCAACGACATTGCAGACGAAACTCTAGGAAACAGCGAAGAGATTGTGGCGGAAGTGCCGGCGGACATTGCGCCGCAAAAAGAGGCCTCATCGAGATCATTTGCGCCGCCATCTTGGTTTGGATGGATCCTTGCCATAGAATCGTTTTTAAACCGACAGTCACAGAGGCGAGTGATGCACTGAAGATCACTGAAGTAGATAGCTGACCAGTTGTGGACAGGTTGCGGCGTAGGTTGCGGCGTTTGGTGCATGCTCCTAAACATTTTCTGGCTAAGGAAAGCGGATGGTGTGCCCAAGGGGATTGATGGCTGGCAGCAGAGTAGCCAAGGTCAGAGAATGAAGAAAAGCAGAGAGGCATTGCCAGCATTCAAGGCGATGCAATGGCAACATTGTGAGTGTTTTCACATGACTGACAAGCACCAGCATTTTCCCCACAAACGCGTAAATCGCGTTGTGACATTTAACCTGGACTTTCCTTTTCTTCCTCTTCCCGTCCACCCGATTTCAGGTGAAAGATGAACTCGCCAAGCTGTTAGCTTCCAATCAGGTCGTTCTGGTACATGGCGAGACAGGCAGTGGCAAGACCACGCAGATCGGACAATTTATTCTGGATGGGCCTTCTGACCGTCCTCCACGAGTAGTATTGGCCTTGGATGTTCTTTTTTTTTGGGGTGTGTGTGTGAGCGTTTCTTCACATACATACATGCATGCATACATAGGTACATAGATACATAGATACATAGATACATAGATAGAGAGATAGATAGATAGATCGATAGATCGATAGATAGATACATAGATAGATACACAGATACACTACATAGATACATAGATACACAGATACATAGATACATAGCTAGATAGAAAGAAATATAGATAGATAGATAGATAGGTAGAAAGATAGATAGATAGATAGATAGATTCGCACATACATGCATGCATGCATACATACATACATACTTACATAGATACCTACCTACCTACCTGCCTGCCTACATATATACATACATACATACATAGATAGATAGATAGATAGATGCATAGATGCATAGATGCATAGATGCATAGGTACATTTGCAGAAACACAAGTACACACACGTACACACACGTACATACACATACATACACATAAATACACATACATACGCATCCATACGCATCCATACAATACGCATCCATACACATCCACACGCACCCATACACATCCATGCACATCATACACATCCATGCACATACATACACATGCATAGACGTACATAAACGTACATAAACGTACATAAACACACACATAGACATAGACATGAACACAGCCATACATACATACATACATACATACAGACAGACAGACAGACAGACAGACAGATAGATAGATAGATAGATATATCGCATGTGTATATATATATATACATGCCTACATACATCCCTACCTACCTACCTACCTACATACATGCATACATACATACGTACATACATACATACATAAATACATACAGAAATACATACATAAATACATACATTAACATACATAAATACATACATTAACATACATTAACATACATAAACATACATAAACATACATAAACATACATAAACATACATAAACATACATAAACATACATAAACATACATAAACATACATACATAAACATACATAAACATACATACATAAACATACATAAACATACATACACATACATACACATACATAAACATACATAAACATACATACACATACATACACATACATACGACATACATAAACATACATAAACATACATACATAAACATACAAACATACATACAAACATACAAACATACAAACATACATACATACATACAAACATACATACAAACATACATACAAACATACATACAAACATACATACAAACATACATACAAACATACATACAAACATACATACAAACATACATACAAACATACATACATACATATCATATCATATCATATCATATCATATTTATATATGAGATACGGTCAAAATAAGCGCAGACTACTTTAGTTAAGGGAGGGTCCAGTGGTGTCCAGAAAGTGCACCAAACCATGTAAAGCGATAGGTCCCCCCCAAAAAAGAATAACTTGTAACCATATTCACTGTTCGCAATTTGGGGTGTACATCCGTCAGGTTCAGATCTGATACCTTTCAAATCTCAAAAAATCAAAAAAAACGAAGTTCATGTCTGATTGCGGTATCACCAAGAGGCAATAATGAAACAAAAGAAACTGCGGGCATGAACGTTTTTTTCCTATCAAAGCGATGATGTTGGCTTTCGGGATAAGCCGTTAATTGAAACTATGGCAGCCAATCTAATGACAAGTGATCCCTGTCAGTTGAAATTGACGATTGAAGGTTCTGAACGTAGCAGCAGGCATAACCTCGGCTCAATTGACACTGACCTTAAGCCCATGCTGCAATAGACACCGGCAACAGCAATGCCTAGTAATGACAACTTTTGCACCCCTATAGGCACCTATTGGCCAATTTTGAGACATTTTGAGACAGTTTGAGACATTTTGAGCAATTTTGGGCAACTTTGAGCAATTTTGAATAATTTTTTGCGGGCAAGTTTGGGCCATTTGGAGCAATTTTGAGCATTTTGTCGGGCAAGTTTGGGTAATGCCAAGCAATTCTGAATTCTGAACAATTTTTGGAAACATGATATTGTCAACCTTGGACAGTGTTCAACATGTTTCAATTGAGGCTGCTTTGAGACATCTTACTTTGGCTGAAAAAGGTAGCTGATGTAAACCCCACGGATCTAAAACGAGATCAGTGACATATGAGAGTGCATTAAACTTGGTGTAACCCAAGAACATGTTGTTGTGCACCTTCAGGCGGTGGGCAAAATTGATGAAGAAAATCCAACCTGCAGTGCCCACGTTTCTTGCAGTGGCCATGTCATGTGGTGTCCAAGGTGATTGAACCGTCGCTGTCTGCAGGAAATTTATTTTTTTCTCCCAGGTCCCAAAGCAGTAGAATTTAATTAACCTAATGACTTACCGCAATTGAACTTTGAATTAAATCAAAAATAGTTTTTTTATACCAATTCTGAATTTCGTTTATGTGCTGTATAATTTATTCTTCTTCCTTTGCTTCCTTTTTTCTTACCTTCCTTTTTCCTCTTACTTTCCTTTTGAAACTAAACGCAACTGAATTCTGAAGTAAACCAAAACTGATTCTGAATTTTTGAATCCGATTCTGAATTCCATCTATTTCATTTTTCCTTTTTGTTTCATTTTGTCCTTTTCATTTCCTCTTTCTCTTCCTTTCTTGATCATCCTGGTGTTCTAATGTAGCGATAACCTTAGCGATAACCTAGCGAGAACCTTTTGTTGAAAAGGAGACCCCGGACGAGGGATAGACTCATTTGACCACAGCGATATCCTTTTTCGTTTTCATAGAATTATTGATCTTATATAGGTTACTGTCATTCTAGCTTGGAGATTGTCATAAATTTCCTTGATTGGGAATGAGTCTCGGAATGTGCTTAGGTAGCTCCCCAACATGGTTGCAAACGCAAAGACAACGAGCGCCGAGCGCCCCCTTAATTCATCCATCCCCGGCAGTTTAGAGATCTGAATCCGTGAAGCCAATCCTGCTGCATGTTTGCATTATTTAGTCTTGATTTGAATAAAACACTGTAAAGCGATAGGGCCCCCCAAAAAAGATCGTACCATGCATCAACAATTGTTTTTTACAGCGGCTCATATATATATATATATAAGAAGACTCTTGCAGAAACAAGCGTTGACATTGGAAGAAAAGACGAAAGAAACCAACACAATTGTTCGGAATGTTGAGTGCGCCATGTTTTGCGCATTTGTCACGCGTGTGCTAGCCGAAGTTGCTCTTGCTTTAGCAAGGAATAGGCAGTGACCAGGACCGTTGAAGTCCCTGAAACTTTCAGGGTGGAGTCCAGCATCTTCATTTTCATCGTCGTCTTCAGCTGAAAAAAGTCATCATTTTCGTCTTCGCAAGAAAAATAAATATCATTCCGTCTCATCATCATCATCATCATCATCGTCATCGTCATCGTCGTCGTCGTCGTCGTCGTCGTCGGCGTCGGCGTCGGCGTCGGCGTCGGCGTCGGCGTCGGCGTCGTCGTCGTCGTCGTCGGCGTCGGCGTCGGCGTCGGCGTCGCCGTCATCATCATCATCATCATCTTCATCAGAATCATCATCGTCATGGTCATGGTCATGGTCATCGCCATGGTCATCATCATCATCATCATCATCATCATCATCATCATCGTCCATCGTCGTCCATCATCAATCATGCTCCATCATCATCCATCATCATCCGTCATCATCCATGATCATCCGTCATCATCCATGATCATCCGTCATCATCAATCATCATCAATCATCATCAACCGTCATCAGTTGTCATCAGTTAGCAATCACCATATCAATCATTTTCCATCATCATCCATCATCATCCACCAAAATCCATCGTCATCCATCATCATCCACCAAAATCCATCGTCATCCATCATCATCCACCAAAATCCATCGTCATCCATCATCATCACCCACCATCATCCATCATCATCCATCATAATCCATCGTCATCCATCATTATCCGTCATCATCCATCGTCATGCATCATCATCCATCATCCATCATCATTAATCATCATCAATCACAATCAATTTCCTCAATCGTCATCAACCACCATGAATCATCATCCATCATCATCCATGGTCATCCATCATCACCCATCATCATCCATCACCGTCCATCACCATTATCATCATTCTTCATTGCCACTCTCATCATCATAATCGTCATCAAACGCCATCATCACCATCACCATCACCATTCGATTACCGTCACCGTCACCATCACCATCACCATCACCACCATCACCATCACCATCATCATCATCATCATCATCATCGTCATCTGCATCATGCATCATGCGTCATGTATCATCCATCATCCATCATCCATCATCGTCATCGTCGTCGTCATCGTCGTCGTCATCGTCTCCATCACTGTCATCGCCATCGTCATCATCAACACCGTTTTTTGGCACGCACATGACCCTAACTTAGTTTGGTCCCATGTGGGGCCCTAGGCTTATGTCAGCAGATGAATAAACACATTGTTCCAATTTGACATGGCGGTCTACACCATTTCACGTTGTTAATTTTGAGGCATCGACGTGCATATCCCAGCCAGCGAACTTTCATACCTTTTGGCTGGGGCCGAGTCATTGTCTTTGATTTCCGTATCGTGACTGTTGTTTGATTTCCCAGTTTGAATGCTTGTACTTTATGTAATTATGTAAAATTCGCATTCGCATTCTTTGCTCACCAATCTCAACACTTGTTCATGTTCATGCCATGCTCATCCTTTTTTCGCCAAAAGAACCTGACAAGCATCACAAGTGATCAGTCCATCTCAGGTTGCTGTAGTTGGATGCTGCCTCTTTAGTGCCCGAGAGCAGCCATTAGATTTCTACATACTTCTACGGGGCCCAACAGCTCTTTGCAGAAACGAGAAAGGTGACATAGTGTAACGAACCGTGTGCTTTCTCATTCTGCCATAAATTTCGCCAAGGTCGTCACCCAACCGCGCCGCTTTGCTGCCTTATCGGTGGCTCGGCGCGTAGCCGAAGAGCGCGGAGAGGACGTGGGCGCCAAGTCTGTCGGGTGCCCTTTGGGATGTGTTATTTTGTATGCTGCACATAACACGTTGAAATAAATGAATAATGAACAAAAAGGGAATATGACCATTTGCCAGAAATATATAGTTGACAGAAGTTTTGTACTAGTTGTTGATAATTAGTGTGAATCTAGTTGTTTTTCCTCTTCGTTATGAGGCGGCTCGCAACTAAATTCACCAATTTTGCAAGGCAGCGCTAGCAAACCCGCTAGGTTTTCGCTAGTTATTTTTTACATCCATGTTCAATGATTTGTGTATGCGTTGCCGACTGCTTGGTATTTCGACATGAAGAAAAATAAGACATGACACTTAGCGCCTTAAACCTAATTAAGGATGTTTTAGTGAATTTCTGCGCTACTCAACCATTTTCCTATGTTTCGAAGTTTGTCGTTCAATTTTACTCCATAAAGATGTGCGGTAGCCTTTCCTGCAGGTTTTCGCTCCGGTTTCAAACACAAAAGATAAAATGCACGGTTTCAGACTAGTTAGATAAGAAATTCAACTATGAAGCGTCACGCATGGAACTACGATTTATCAACCAAACCAGACAAAGACATTTTGACAAACCGTCATCTGTATACAAGTATACATATCATTACACATTTACATACATACATACATACATACATATATATATATGTGATAGGGAGAGAGAGAGATATATATATATTTATCAAAGGAAGTTGGGAAGCAATACTTCCGTGTTACGGACAAATAGAATTGTGAGACTTGACCTTGATGAAGGGTGGTGTGTGTGTCAATAGAATGTGAGACTTGACATTGATGAAGGGTGGTGTGTGTCTTTTGCACCACATAGCAATACATCACAAAGGAATAATAGGCTATGACACAGGGTGGTGTGAGACTTGACATCACATAACAATACATCACAAAAGAATAAGAGGCTATGACACAGGGTGGTGACGAAGGGAAGTGGTGACGAAGGGAAGTGGTGACGAGGGAAAGTGGTGACTTTGGGAAGTGGTGGCTAAGGGAAGTGGTGACGAAGGGAAGTGGTGATGAACGGAATGCTGCGAAACGCATTGTAATGGCTGCATGAATGTTGCATGGGCTTTGTTTTGGGGAGGAAGCCGGAGCACGAAACCTTGTAGCTGCAGGCGGCGATGAAAGGTACCTCCTGTGTGCGGCGGGTGCGGCTGCGGTCGGTTTGCCTTCTTTTTGCCGCACTGTAACGGTGGCTTCAAGCTGCTTTGGGTGTGCTTGTGCGTGCGTATTACAAAGTAGTACTGGGAAGTGCTTTGTGCAAGCTTTGTAGTACAAAGTAGTGCAGGAACGTGCTTTGTGCCAGCTTGTTGTACAAAGTAGTACTGGGAAGTGCTTTGTGCAAGCTTTGTAGTACAAAGTAGTACTGGGAAGTGCTTTGTGCAAGCTTTGTAGTACAAGTAGTAGTACTGGACGTGCTTTGTGCAAGCTTTGTAGTACACAGAAGTACTGGGAAATACTTTGTGCAAGCTTTGTAGTACAAGTAGTAGAACTGGGACGTGCTTTGTGCAAACTTTGTAGTACAAAGTAATACTGGGAAGTGCTTTGTGCAAGCTTTGTAGTACAAAGTATTTCGGAAAGGCTTTTCTGTCTAAATGCATTTGTGTCTCAAGTGTCTGTGCTAAAACTTTCTGCGCCCAATTGTTTTTTCGTGCCCCAGACTTCTCTGACAGTAAGAGCTTTCTAGCTAAGATGAGTTGAGACGAACTTCGACGAGATGAGAAAGGTTGATCAGTGCTCGGATGAGGTGAAAACAGTTGAGAAGAACTTACTTAGATGACATGTGAGAAGAGATGGGATGAGATGAGAAGAGCTGAGATGAGGTGAGAAGAGCTCACATGATTTGAGATGAGATGAAGTGCTGAGTGCGAAGTGTAAGTGTGCAGTGCGAAGTGCTGGGTGTGAAAAGTGCAGTGTGAAGTGTGAGGAAAGTCTTCGCTTGGCGTTGCATTGCACCGGGGTCGCGCGCAGGTCATGTTCTTGGACAACATTTGTACAACAGCTTCGCACAAAGCACGCACGCACTTGCCTGGCTGGCGCACGGCGCATGCAAGTTCTATAGATGAGAAAGGTCTTATAGTATATCCCTAAGGCAACTTCCGCCCCGCCTCGTGCGGGTACTACTGGTAGTCGTAGTAGTCGTATGTATATATATATATAAATATGTATATAATCTTTATGTTACCCGGTGCTGGTTTTGTCCAATTTCCAGGGTGCAAATGCCGTAGACTAAAGACCACGGCTTGAAATGGAGGAAAACAAAAACAGTCAGGAGCCCTTCTCGGTCTTGCCACGGAATTTGTTCGAAGTCATCCAAAAGCATGGCATGATGAAGCGACCTAAACAAGAGAGCAGCAAGGAGAAATAATTGACAAGATTTCCGATCGTCACGACCGTCGTATCCTGGATAGATGGTCCGGTTTAGAGCCAGAGGCCTTGACAAGGTTTTGCGGAGGCGTAGCAGCTTGAAGCCATCTGATTTACCACATTGACTCAACATGTGAGTTTGCCTACTGCATTTTGTTGAACCTTATCGCACTTTGATTGGACGTCCGTCAGCCGCAGGTACATGGTCCGAGGGGAAACCAAGATGCACACGCAGTGGTGCCAACTTCTCTTCTGCACCTTGGGAGTTTTGCTCCGTCGAGTCATCTCGCAGGGTGACCAGCAGATGTTCACCTCACAAGATATGACGCATTTGGTTCTGGATGAGGTGCCATTTTGACCCGTTTGGGTCCGTTTGGGCCATTAGCTTTGGCACCTCCAAGGGGTCTCTTCGGTCAGGATTTAGCACCCTCTCCACAGTGCAAACATGACCCAGACCCAGACCATTCATTTGCACTTCAGCAAGACTTGAAATCGAAGCCAGTGATATAACTTCCTGTTTCCTGTTGCGTATGCTGGTGGTACAGGTCCATGAAAGAAGCATGGACATGGACTTCGTTCTGACACTGCTGCGGCATGCTTTGCCTTCCCGACCGGAACTGAAGGCACTACCCGTATTCTATCTGTGGGGAATCTGAAACACTTAGTGGATTTTTTGCAAATGTCGGGAACGCAATGAACCAGGAGGAGGAAAATGCAGATACAGACGCATTATGCAAAGAGAGAAGGAGAGAGATGTAGCAAGTACACATGTGTATGTATACATGTTTTTGCCAGCGGACCGAAAACCGTGCTCGTAAAACGCACGTTTTTGCTAGCGTGTGTTCGCAGGTCATGAAGGGGCGGGGGGGGGGGGGGGCATGTTAGCGTTCCTTGTACTTCTTCCGCTACATGTTGCGACGCTGTACAGATGTCTGGTAGTGTTGCTTCGCTGTATACATGAAGGGGTGGGGTGTGGGGGTGGAGTTTGAAAAAGCAGTCTACCGTGGAATGGAGAAAAATCAGTTGCCACACTGGAACAATCGATGCCGCATGGAGTGCTGTCAAAAACTTCATCCCCAACTCGTTGTGTTCAAAGAGCAAAGATCTTCTCCTCTATGTGAAATGCTGGCAGTGGAGATATGCGAATCTGCATACCCATCTCCAGCAAAAAACAATTTCAACGCTGAAGCGCCTTCTTTGAAAAGAAAAAGAAAAAGCCTGTCAACATGCCCCAATGAAATGAATCCAAAACCGACACGTCACGAAACGCAAATTTTGCCAAATTCTCGCGCGAGAATTTGGAACAATTCGGCTTGCAGAAATGTCTGTTTGGCAGTGCGAAAATGAGATATTTTAGACATTTTTTTTTTAACGAGCGCAGTTTCCGGTCCGCCGGGATGTTTTTGATATACATGCACAATCATGCGCATACATGCTTGTTTATGCGCATGTATACAGGCGCATGCATCCACACACACACAGACACTGACACGCACATGTATATACAGACATGCACGAGCATGCGGACATGCACAATACATCATGAATGATATATAATATATTCATCTATACACATATAGTTCAATAGAATTGACCTATATTATACAAAAACATCAGATAATTTTGATAAGATTACATACATATATATATATATTATGATGATTATTATCATCGGTTTTGACTGAATTAAATCTGATGTATTTTTGCATAAATAATATCGAACAATAACGTCATAAAATAGTAATACAATATGATTTTATACATTATCATTTAACACAATGGAATATAATATACTAGTTTATAGAATAAGTTAAGCCGTTTAACATGATGTGATATAATACAATATGACATATAGAACGTAATGTATTTTAATTTGACATGATATGATACAGTACAAAATATTTTTTTTCAAAACCATAGGTCTGGGTGAGACCCGTTGGCACCACTACAGCAGCTGTTCGTCCTAAAGGTGAATTAAAAAGACTGTCGACATAACACTTTATTCATAACATAACACTTTATTCATTGACATGTAATGCAATACCTTAAAGTATCATCACATGGTATAACATATTTTAACACAATATTTTTACAATTTCTACAAAAAACAGTAATATAACACATCGCAAAATAATATGATTAAATATAGCGAATCTAACATAACCAGCTATATATATATGTATATTATATATACATATATGTATCGCATGATACACATGTTGACAAGTAGAACCATAGAAATTACATAGAACATGGTTTTCCGCAGCTATCCAACTATTTCGTATCCTACCTCCGTTTCTCCCATTTTGATCTTTTTTTGTTTGATTTGACCTTTCTTATGTTTTAGATTTATCGCAATCCGCTTTATCTACCGATCTATTTTGTTCTCTTGGGTCCGGATCTGAACCCATCTTGTCTCATCTATGTCTTTATATATATATTATGACATCATATTTGATCCCATCCCTAACCTGGCTTACTTAGGTCGACCACGGCAGAAAACAGTGTTATTTCATTTCATCTTGCCTGATCTTATCTGATCTTCGTATCTACGTATCCAGCTATCTAGCTATGTCAGAATACGTGTTTCCATCCAGCTAGCAATCTACCCCCTGCCTACCTATCTTCCTATCTACCCATCTATCTATTGCATCAATCTATCGATCTACTATCCGTTTGTCCGTCCATTTATCCACTCATCGAAGGAAGTTTAGAAGTCAAACTTCCGACAATATGGAGAGATGAAAAGCAGAGCAGGGAAGAGGCAGAGAGATGAGAAAGATTAGAAGAAAGAAGAGTAGAAGAGAAAGAGTAAGAAGACAGAAGATGCAGATGCGCGAAAAGGTAGAAAAGTCGCGAAACACTGTGTTTTTCCAATGATTTGTGGCTCCGGAGGGTCGAAAAGTAGGCTCGCTAAAGCGGCGGGTGCGGATCCAGCTGGCCACAGGAGCGATGAAAAATTGCACGCCGTTGTGGCGCGA
>CAMXCT020006583.1:380000-390054 GCA_947184155.2 Cladocopium goreaui | reverse complement strand
CCCTTAACACCGAGCCAACGAAGAAAGGCGCCCGATCTGATATTCGGCGCGAGGCGCTGAGGGGGCAGACACTGCAAGGAAGCAGACTCTTTCCTTGAAGCGGTTGAGCAGCGGGCGGTGCAAGACACCCGGCCCGCTGCTCATGAGACCCCTATAGAGGGAACGGTTTCGCCTTAAGCCGGAACAATTTTCCCGGGAAGCGAATTGACCGTCATTGTGTCGCTCGGGCGGAAATGAATGACCGACCGGATCGACTCGCCTGCTTTGAGAAGATCAAACGCCGTGTTGATCTGCTCGTGGTTCATGTGATGCGTGATATAGGGATCCACGCTGAAATCGCCTCGCAGCCATTCATCGACCATTCCCGGCAATTGGCTGCGGCCCAGGACACCGCCAAAGGCCGTCCCGCGCCACACCCGGCCGGTGACCAGCTGGAAGGGTCGTGTTGCGATCTCCTGTCCGGCGCCGGCAACGCCGATCACCGTGCACTCACCCCAGCCTTTGTGGCATGCTTCAAGGGCGGAGCGCATCAACTCGACATTTCCAACCGCCTCGAATGTGTAGTCCAGGCCGCCATTGGTCATCTCGACCAGGACGTTCTGGATCGGCGTGTCATAGTCCTTCGGATTGAGGCATTCAGTGGCCCCGAGCGCCTTCGCAAGCGGGAACTTTGCCGTATTGATGTCAATGCCGATGATCTTGGAAGCACCGTTCAGCACCGCGCCCTGGATCACCGCCATGCCGACCGCCCCAAGGCCGAAGACAGCAACCGTCGCACCGGCTTCGACCTTTGCGGTGTTGCGCACAGCGCCGATACCGGTCGGAACCGCACAGCCCATAACGGAGGCCTTGGAAAGCGGCGCGTCCTTGGTGATCTTTGCAACTGAGATTTCAGGCAGCACGGTGTATTCGCTGAACGTGCTGGTGCCCATGTAGTGAAGGATCTGCTTGCCCTTGTAGGAAAAGCGCGACGTGCCGTCCGGCATCAGCCCCGCGCCCTGGGTCTTGCGGATCGTCTGGCAAAGATTGGTTTTGCCCGACTTGATATAGGGGCAATCGGGATCTTCCGGGATGTAGAGCGGAATGACATGGTCGCCCGGTGCGACCGACGTGACACCCTTGCCAACCTCTTCGACGATACCACAGCCTTCATGGCCGAGGATGCACGGAAACAGGCCCTCCGGGTCTTCACCCGAAAGGGTGAAAACATCCGTGTGGCAGAGACTTGTCGTCACGATCCGGACAAGCACCTCTCCCTCTCTGGGACCTTCGAGGTCAATTTCCTCGATTTCGAGCGGTTGGTTCGGTGCCCAGGCAATGGCAGCACGCGTTTTCATTTTGGACCTCCCTGAATAGATGAATGCAAAAGTTTTGAAAGGACGGACCGGTCGTCACTGCCACCGTTCAGGATCGCAGAACGACCGGTCTCGCCAAAGTCACGACCTCATGTCGCCTCAGGACCCGAGCGCGTCCGACAATGTCTTTGCGTTGTGACGCATCATGTCGAGATACGTTCCAGCCGGGCCGTCACCGCCCGACAGCGCATCCGAGTAAAGCGTCCCGCCGATCGTCGCACCTGTCTCGTTTGCAATCTGCTCGAGCAGCCGGTTGTCGGTAATCGACTCCACGAACACGGCAGAGATGCCGTCTTCGCGGATCTGGGTGATCAGCTCGGCAACATCAGCGGCTGACGGCTCGCTTTCCGTGCTGAGGCCCTGCGGTGCTTCGAATGTCAGTCCGTAATGGTCTGCAAAATAGCCAAAGGCATCATGGGACGTGACGACCGTCCGGCGATCTTCGGGTACGGCTGCGATCATCGCGTCGATTTCAGCTTCGAGCGCCTTGATCTCTGCGACGTAAGCTTCGCGGTTTTCGTAGAAAACGCCTGCATGAGCTGGGTCGGCCTTTGCGAGCGCGGCAGTGATGTTGTCGACATAGATCACCGCATTGTCGAGGCTCTGCCAAGCATGCGGGTCAAACGCCCCATGATTGTGACCGTGGTGGTCGTGGCCAGCGTGGTCATCGTGACCATCTTCTGCCTTGGCATGTTCCTCATGCTTGTCATGATCGTGGTCGTCATGGTCCGCATGTTTTTCGTGATCGTGATCGTCGTGGTCGTGCTCGGCTTCGGCATGTTCCTCATGCTTTTCATGATCGTGGTCATCATGATCCGCATGTTTTTCGTGATCATGGTCGTGATCGTGTTCAGCCTCTGCGTGTTCCTCATGCTTTTCATGATCGTGGTCGTCATGATCCGCATGTTTTTCGTGATCGTGGTCGTCGTGATCATGCTCGGCTTCGGCGTGATCATCACCATGGTCGTCATGGTCGTCGTGGTCGTCGTGGTCGTCGCCCTCTTCAAAAGGAATGGCCTCGATGCCGGTCGTGGCAACGACAAGCGTTCCCTTGAAGTCTGCCGCCTCGGACAAGCGCTCCAGCCAGCCCTCAAACTCAAGTCCGTTTACAATCAGCACATCCGCTTCGCTCACGGCGCGTGCGTCCTGGGGAGTCGGCTGGTAGACGTGCGCGTCGCCATCCGGGCCGACCAGAGTGGTCAACTCGATATGATCGCCGCCGATACGCTCGACCATGTCGCCCAGGACGGAGAAGGTCGCGACAACATGCTTATGATCATCTGCCCAAGCGATCGTTGGGGACATCAGGGAGAGAGCGACAAGAGCGGTCGCGGACCTCAGGACGGTTCTGCGGGACTTCATGAAATTTCCTTTCAGTTCTGCAAGGGCCGGCGTGGCAGCACCTGTGCGATGAGACCACCTGCCGGACCAAGCACCAGGGACACCGCGTAGACGATCCCGGCTACGAGGATGATCGCTGGCCCGGACGGCAAGCTGTAGTGGTAAGAAAGCAAAAGGCCGCTCAGGCTCGACAGAAATGCGACGGCGATCGCGACAAAGATCAACCCGCCGATGCTGTTGGCCCAGAAGCGCGCGGCAGCGGCCGGCAAGATCATGATCCCAACGGCCATGAGCGTACCGAGGGCGTGAAAACCGCCAACGAGGTTCAACACCACGAGCGAGAGGAAGGTAAAATGTGTGACAGCGCTGAGCCGGCTGACGGAGCGCAGGAACTGCGGGTCCGCACATTCCAGAACAAGCGGTCTGAACAGGACAGCAAGGATCAGAACCGAAATGCTGGCGATTGAGCACAACAGGATGAGCGCCGCGTCGTTAAGCGCCAGAACCGTGCCGAACAGCACATGCATCAGATCAACATTGCTGCCGCGCGTGGAAACAATCAGAACGCCAAGCGCAAGGGAGATAAGATAGAACGCTGCCAGGCTGGCATCTTCGCGCAAGGCCGTCACGCGGGTCACGAGGCCAGACAAAAGCGCCACGGCCATCCCGGCGATCAGTCCGCCAATGGTCATGGCGCCGAGCGATAGCCCCGCCACGAGGAAACCGACGGCGGCCCCCGGCAGGATTGCGTGAGCCATCGCATCTCCGGTCAGGCTCATGCGCCGGAGCATCAAAAACACGCCCACAGGCGTCGCGCCCAGCGAGACCGCGATACATCCGAGCAGTGCGCGCCGCATGAAGCCGAAATCGGCGAACGGTTGAATGACAGCTTCCCAGATCATGCCGCATCCCGCCCACAAACGTGAGGTGGCCCGGCACACGCCTCGCACATCTGGCGGGCACGAAACTGGTTTTCAGCGGTCATCACCTGTTCGGTCGGCCCGTGTGCCACGAGTTCGCGCGCCAGCATAAGCGTTTCGGGAAAGTGAGCACGAACGGTTTCCGCATCATGCAGCACAGCCAGGACCGTGCGTCCTTCCTTGTGCCAACTGCGAACAACTTCGATAAGATCGGCCATCGTACGGGCATCGATTGCGGTGAAGGGTTCATCCAGCAGCACCAGATGAGCGTCCTGCAGGAGAAGCCTTGCAAAAAGTGCGCGTTGCATTTGGCCGCCGGACAGCGAGCCGATCGGACGCGACTCAAGCCCTGTCAGACCCACGGACGCAATGGCGGCATCGACGCGCGCCCGCTGCTTTTTGCCGAGCCAGCCGAATGGCCCGATCTCACGCCACAATCCCATGGCCACGAGATCGACCACAGACAGAGGGAAAGAACGGTCGATGTCGGACTGCTGCGGCAGATAGGCAATGTCGTCGCGCTCCAGCGAACCGAGATCCACCTTACCTTGCAAGGGCGCCAGCGCGCCCGTCACGCCCTTGAGCAATGTCGACTTGCCGGCGCCGTTTGGTCCAACGATCGCCGTAAGGCTGCCTTCCGCAATATCGGCCCGAAGCTGTTGCACGGCAGGAAGCCGGTCATAGCCTAACGTGAGGTCTTTGAACGCGAGAGCAGATGTCATAAGGCCCCCGGTGTCGATGTTGCCCAGTAAAAGCCGGCCCAGAGTGCGGCCACAACAATAACCGCACCGATGAGCCGGGCACCCGCTCCAACGAGCAGCAGTCGCAGTGATTTTTGGGCGCTCATGACTGTGCCTTCCTCGAACCACAGGAAGCACATGTGCCGTGCACTTCGATCACATGACGCATTGGAGAAAATCCGGATTTTCCGATCACGCTCGAAAGGTCTTTCAGAATCTTTGGGGCGACGCTCTCCTCGACAGCGCCACAGTCTTCACAAATTGACAGGATCGATGTGTGCTGGTGCTGGCCGCACTGGCAGGCAATAAAGGCGTTTAGGGATTCCACTCGATGCACACGCCCGCGTTTCGTCAGCGCCGACAGCGCACGGTAAATCGTCGGCGGCGAGATTTTTTCATGGGTCTCGCGCAAGGTTTCCAGAACGTCATAAGCTGAAATCGGAGTATGGTGCCGGTTCAGAACCCGAAGGATCTCTGCCTGCCACATTTCTCCCCGCGTATTCATCAAGTGCCTCCAGCGATCCTGCTTCTGCGATTACGTTACTATATAACATTGCGCGATCAGGCAACTGGGATATTCGATTGCGGAGAGTCCGGCAAAAAGAGCAAAACGACACATGTCCGCCGAACGCTGGCGACACCCGAGCATTCAGGCGTGAAACACCCAATATTTCGATTTGAATTCAGATACATAGGAAAAATGGTGGGCCCGGAGGGACTCGAACCCCCAACCAATCCGTTATGAGCGGACGGCTCTAACCAATTGAGCTACAGGCCCACGGCACGGCTTTGACACATAAGCTCTGCCGTGCACGGTTTCCCCTATACCACGGCCTGAGGCCGGAGCAAGTGCTTTGCGGCGGGAAGCTTAAAAAGGTCTTGGAAACGCGTTGCTCTCCCGTCACCCGATCGATCGACCGAAGGATTGGCCGATTGCGCGAACGACATCGGTGAGCATCGCCGACGGCATCTCCCGCCTGCTTTTGCTGTTCCGATCAATGCCTTCTTGGAGAAACCGGCTTCCGTTCCGGTGCCGCATGGGGTCTAAATGGGTGCGTTCCATGTTGCCAGAATCACACGAATTATCGGAACCGGAGCCGCAATGCGAAGTCCCCTTGTGTCCTTGACGCTGACCGTTCTCCTGGTTTGCATGATCGGGTGGCTGCTTGTGGTCGGCCGCTCGCTCCTGCTCCCCTTCGTCATTGCGCTCATCGTCTGGTATATGATCAATTCACTGGCGCACGTCTTTGAAAAGATCCCGATCGGCCGGTGGCGCCTGCCCGGGCTCGTATGCTTCACCCTCTCGTTGCTGACGATCTTCGCGGTCTCGACCGTCGTGCTCGATATCGTCGCGGTCAACCTTTCCCAGCTTGCCCAGGACGCGCCGACCTATCAGAGGCGTCTTGAAGAACTCTTCAACCAGATTTCGTCGCATCTGGATCTGAACGATCCGATTGAAATGAAGGATCTTTTGCCCGACTCCGTGGTCCCGCGCATGGTCACCGCCGGTGCCAGCCTCGTCACCACGCTTGCCGGATCCGCCAGCCTGGTTTTCATCTACGTCTTGTTCCTGGTTCTGGAACAATCCACCTTCGACAGAAAGTTTGAGCGGCTGTTCGCCTCGCCCGAGCGCGCCAAGGCCGCCTTCGCGATCCGCGCGGAGATCAACCGCTCGATCATGCATTATTTCTCGATCAAAACCGCCGTTTCGGTTGCGACTGGTGTCCTCACCAGCCTCGTCCTGATCCTGATCGGCCTGCCCTACGCGGCCCTCTTCGGCTTCATCGCCTTCGTGCTCAACTACATTCCGACCATCGGCTCGCTGATCGGTGTGATTTTCCCGAGCCTTCTGGCGATCGTCTATTACGACACGCTGGCGCCATTCTTTGCCATTGCCACCGGCCTGGGGCTCATCCAGTTTGCGGTCGGTAACCTGATCGAACCGAGATTGATGGGGTCCAACCTCAACCTGTCAGGTCTTGTGATCATGCTGTCGCTTGCCTTCTGGGGGGCGATTTGGGGGATCGTCGGCATGGTCCTGTGCGTTCCGCTGACCGTGATGATCGTCATCGTCTGTGCGCGTTTCGAAGGATCAAGGCCAATTGCCGTCCTCCTGTCCGAAACCGGCGATGTCGGCATTCGGGAAAGCGACCCGCCGGCTGGTGCCGGGTGACAAGCTCTGCGTCGAAGCCCTTGAAAATGAACGAAAGCTGAACCGGCAAGCCTTATCCATGCCTCAATGGCCAACAATCTTCCCGGCCAAGTCACAATGTCTTGAAAGGACCTCCGCATGACCGGACCAATAACCAATTATCAGGCCAATCCGTTTGCCTTTGCGCGCAAGTTCGCGCTTGCCGCCATGCTTGGCGCAGCCATGTTGACGACCGGTGCCGCCCAGGCCCAGGAAACGCCGGTCGCGGTGGGCAGCATCACCATGGACGGACGCGGCACGGTTTCTGTCGCCCCCGACATGGCGGTGATCTCCACCAATGTGGTTTCGACTGCCAAGACGGCCGCCGATGCGTTGTCTGAAAATTCGGCGGCGATTTCCAAGGTGATTGACGCGATCAAGGGCGCCGGCATTGAAGCCAGAGACATCCAGACAAGGGGATTTGGAATCTATCCTCGATATGAGCGCATCACCGGCAACTCGGATCGCCAGCCGAACATTATCGGCTACGAGGTCCGCAACGGTGTCGAAGTCAATGTCCGCGATCTGGCCAAACTCGGCGGCCTTCTGACGCTCGTCGTCGACAGCGGCGCCAACTCCGTCGATGGCATCCGGTTCGAAGTCAGCGATCCGAACGAAAAGCTCGACGAAGCCCGCAAGAGAGCCGTCGAAGCCGCACGCCACAAGGCGGAGGTTTTCGCCGCTGCAGCGGGTGTCGAACTCGGCAACATCATCACCATTTCAGAAACCGGCACCCAGATGCCGCGCCCTTTGATGATGCGCGCTGAAAGCATGATGGCTGCGAGCGCCGAAGCGGTTCCGATCGAAGCGGGTGAGGAAACAATCGCCGCCAATGTCACTATCCGCTGGGCGTTGAAGTAACGGAAGAAACTGGTCCTTTCCGGAGTGTGCCGAAGCCGCTCCGGAGAGGCCCTCCGTCCGGACCAGCCAAGAGACCCGTCAGGATTTCGCGCGTGCGTTCGACGCCGCTCCGAGGTTTTTCCGGTATTTTGTCAAGAACATATCCGCACCCTTGATCTTGCTGGTCACCCAGTTTCCGGCCGTAAACAAAACCAGGAACGAGCTACCGATCACCGGCCCGAGCGGCAACAGAATGGGCGCCCTGCCCCAGGGTGCGTAGGGCTTGATGTCCTCGATGGCTCTGCCGCTCATCAACGCTCGCAGCGTTTTGGCGAGCCAGGGCACTTGCCGTGTGATCGCAAACCGGGTGGGGGGGGGGGAGGGGGTGGGTTCGGGGGGGGGGCGGGGGGGTGGGGGGGGGGGGCCCAGGGGGGGGGGGTGGGGGGGGGGTGGGGGGGGGGGGGGGGGGTGGGGGGGGGGGGGGGGGGGGGGGGGGGGGGGGGGGGGTGGGGGGGGGGTGGGGGCGGGGGGGTGGCCCGTGTGGGGGGTGGGGGGGGGGGGGGGGGGTGTGGGGTGGGGGGGAGGGGGTGGGGGGAGTGGTTTCTGGTGTGGGGGGGGGGTGGGGGGGCGGGGGGGGGGGGGGGGGGCTGGGGGGGGGGGGGGGGGGGGGGTGGGGGGGGGGGGTGGGCGGGGGGGGGTGGGGGGGGGGGGCGGGGGGGCGGGGGGCGTGGGGCGGCGGGGGGGGAGGCCGGGTGGGGGGGCGGGGCGGGGGGGGCGGGGGGTTGCTGGTGGGTGGGGGGGGGCGGGGGCGCGGGGGGGGCGCGGGGGGGGGGGGGGGGGGGGGGGGGGCGGGGGGGGGGGGGCGGGGGGGGGGCGGGGGGGGGGGGGGGGGGGGGGGGGGGGGGGGGGGGGGGGGGGGGGGGGGGGGGGGGGGGGGGGGGGGGGGGGGGGGGGGGGGGGGGGGGGGGGGGGGGGGGGGGGGGGGGGGGGGGGGGGGGGGGGGCGCGGGGGGGGGGGGGGGGGGGGGGGGGGGGGGGGGGGGGGGGGGGGGGGGGGGGGGGGGGGGGGGGGGGGGGGGGGGGGGGGGGGGGGGGGGGGGGGTTGGTGGGGGAGGGGGGGGGGGTGGGGGGCGGGGGGGGGGGGGGGGTGGTGGGGGGGGGGGGGGGGGGGCGGGGGTGGGTGGGGGGAGGGGCTTGGGGGGGGGGGGGGGGTGGAGGGGGTCGGGGCGGGGGGGGGGGGGCGGGTTGGGGTGGGGGTGGGGGGGGGGGGTGGTGCGGGCGGGGGGGGGGGGGGGGGGGGGGGGGGGGTGGGGGGGGGTGGGCGGGGGGGGGGGGGGGGGGGGGGGTGGGGGGGGTGGGGGGGGGGGGGGGGGGGGGGGGGGGGGGGGGGGGTGGGGGGGAAGGGGGGGGGGTGGGTGGGGGGTGGGGGGGGGGGGGGGGGTGTGAAGGGGCGACGGGCGGAAAAGGGGAGGGGTGGAAGCGGGGGGGGAGGGAAGGGGAAGATCAACAAGCGGATTCATGACTTCGTGGAAATTGCGTTGAAGAGTTTGCCGATTTCTAACGTTAGATGTATAAGGTAGGCATTTTGGACAAGAATCGGTTGGGAAGAAACTTTTGGAGTTTGAAAAGCTCACCCAAGCAGCTGGAATGTTTGTGTGCTTGTTGTTGGTGAATCGTTATTCTTGTAGGTATACCGTGTTGTCAGCACGCGGACTCGTTGGACGGGCCTCCAGGGAGTCGACTGAGCTAGTTGTTGACGCTGTGGAGGCGCTTCCGCCACGTCTACATAAAGTATCGTTTTTTGTTCTGTACAATGATGTTCCGAACTCCGAATACGTGGACCCGGTGGAGGGGCCTCCAAAGGGTCAACCAAGTGAGGGGTTGACTCTGTGGAGGCTCTCCCACCGGGTCCACAGAAACTATTGTTTTTGGTTAGTTGTTGACTTTGTGATTTCTAGCAAGTTTACATAAAGTCCAACCGGGTCCACAGAAACTAATGTTTTTGGTTAGCTGTTGACCTTGTGATTTCTACTAAGTATACATAAAATATCGTTTTTTGTTCTGTAGAATTACGTTCCGAACTCCGAATAGGTGGGCCCGGTGGAGGGGCCTCCAGAGGGTCAACCAAGTGAGGGGTTGACTCTGCGGAGGCTCTCCCACCGGGTCCACAGAAACTATTGTTTTTGGTTAGTTGTTGACTTTGTGATTTCTAGCAAGTTTACATAAAGTCCAACCGGGTCCACAGAAACTAATGTTTTTGGTTAGCTGTTGACCTTGTGATTTCTACTAAGTATACATAAAGTATCCTTTTTTGTTCTGTACAAGTACGTTCCGAACTCCGAATACGTGGGCCCGGTGGAGGGGCCTCCAGAGGGTCAACCAAGTTAGGGGTTGACTCTGTGGAGGTTCTCCCACTAACAAGGGTATTAGGGAATATTAAACTCCCACCCCGGTTAAACTTTACATTGAATTGGGAAGATCAACGGGCGTATTAGGGAATATTAAACTCCCACCCCCATTAAACTTTGCATTCAATTGGGAAGATCAACAAATGTATTAGGGTATATTAAACTCCCACCCCCGTTAAACTTTACATTCAATTGGGAAGATCAACAAGGGTATTAGGGAATATTAGACTCCCATCCCCGTTAAACTTTGCATTCAATTG
>CAMXCT020006583.1:227500-375000 GCA_947184155.2 Cladocopium goreaui | reverse complement strand
GACAAATCATGGAAACCATGGAAACCATGGAAACCATGGAAACCACAAAGAAATCATGGAAACCATGGAAACCATGGAAACCGCAAAGAGATCATGGAAACCACAAAAACCATGGAAACCGCAAAGAAAGTATGGAAACCATGGAAACCGTGGAAACCACACAGATATCATGGAAAACATGGCACAGAGTGTGTCGCGTTTCAAAATGAGTAATAAAGTCGCGTTTCAAATTGAGTATTATCCCGCGTTCTAAAACGAAACCTTCCCATCCCAATCCAAACTTCTGCCAAGGCGCTTGGTAGCAGATGCGCTGGCACAGTTCGGCTAACCTGGCAGTTGAGACGTCTGCAAGTTGTCAATAAATCTCACTCCCATTTTCTGACATTGATTCCAAGTCATTGGTCCAAACGTGCGGACCATACCCAGTACCTGCTAAATTGTCGCGCTTCCCGAGAACATCCAGTTTCACATGCCTAAACGGTGAAACGTAGTTTTTTGATGTTTTTTTGCCAAACTGCTGTGTTGTCACTGTAACAGTGTTGTCGTACAACTGGTGAAGAATCACAATTGTCTCTTGAAATTTGCTTGAATTGTTGACACCATCCTGGGAAAATCTACTCAACATAATATCAAGAATCCAACGGGCATTGATTTACATTGTATACTTTGGTTTGACGGCTCTGTTAAGCTGCATCCAATCAGAGTAAGTGCGTGTTCTTCCGCCCAGCGTTGAGGATGATGAGGGCATGTGCCGGCTATTGCAGTGGGAACCAGGTGGTTTCTTCTTGGATACCGACTCCAGCTTTGGAACTCATAGTTTGGAACTGAAGGAGGGGTTGCTGCTTTTTATTTCTCCACGTTGCAAAAGAGAAGCCATGCATAGCGAGAAAGTATCAAAAAGTTGTCAATTCTAATGTAATGACAGACCATGTCAATCCGACAGGCGTTTCGTGGATTTAGCACAGTGTCACATAAGCACCCATAAAATCTGACACCTTCCCGCAACTCGAACCGCGCCTCTGATCTGCTCGTCTGAGGATTGCATCTGGCAATTCTTCCACTGTCGTTTCCATGGCATCCAGGACAAGTTGCAATGGCAACGCGGTGCTGAAGCAAAAAAATGCAGGCACACCAGGGCGGCAGAAGGCCGAATAGGCAACCCAGCCGACTCTGATTCCGTGAAGCCGCGATCAAAAGAAGGAAAACGAAAACCGGGAAATTAATTGGGAAAACAATTGTCAATTCAACACTCTGCATAGCAATTGGTGTCAGCTCCCTACGTATCTGCTTATATAATCAGCTCTGGGTGCATCCAACCTGAATTCACAAAACAAACGCATGACAGCGTATTGCTTGTACTTCAAGGGAGGTAAGCTAACCGTTCCAGTGTGACAGATTTCGAGGTGTCGAGGTGAACATCCAAAGTCTGAAGGGCATCCATCAAACTTTAGAGTCACTGCTTACTCAATGTCTATATTAGTCTATATTACTTACTATATCACCTGACATAGAAAAGACGTTGACACAGGGCCACCACATGAATCAGAGAACTGCGGTCGTCAACTGATCACACTCTCGAACCTGCAACAGTCAAACACGCGCCGCTCTTTTAGCAGCAGCCAGTTGAGTTACCGTGACTTTCATCAAACATGTCTCAGACATGTGTCAGCTAGACTGATCGAATCCTATGGCTACAAAAACCGTTGAATGGAATGAAAAACATTGAATTTGATTTTCTCTCTCTCTCTTTCTTTATCCCAGAATTCAGCTTTTGTCTGACGTGTCTGACACTTACCTGAAAAACTCAAGCGACTCAAGCACCCTGCCATTGACATGCGAACCACATGGTCGTTCTGTGAGCAGCCTGGCGGCGGAAAAGTCGGGAGATGCTGGGTTGCTGGACCCTTCGAAGTGAGACCCTCAATAGGCCATTGGGATTCCTTGCAGCTCATACAAAGGGAAATGGGGCGCCAATTTTTGTGCTTCCATTAGACCCGGTACTCGACTAGAATCTTTCACATGAGGCTATGGCGGCTATTGAGGCTGTCCGTGCACAGTCCCTTATCACCAGCTCGAGGTTTTGTTCGGAAGCATTCTATACTTGTAATCAAACAAATTGGTACAAGACCAGAGTAGTCTGTGATACTCGGCAGGCGAACGGCTTTGCCAATTGCCCACTTCGAGTGGCCGCCCGAATTCCTTTACATTCACTTGCGCCTACGCAAGCCAAGCAGACACATCTCTTTCGGTGTAAGCAAAGCCCTTCCTCTCCAGCCATGCCACCTCGGCCTTCTGGGAATTTCCAAGGCCTTCGGATGCCTGAAGGAGCTTGCGATCCTCCTCGGAGAGCGAAGCCAAGAAAAGCCGATGAACCTCCCTTGAATACTGAGAAGAACCGTCTGAACGAGGCTCTTTCCAAAGGCATTCAATGCCACGATCAATGGCTTGAAACTCTGAAGACTTCAGGAACTGTTTCAACTTGCCTTGAATGGCTTCTCGCCTCAGGTGCTCTTTGCCAGCCATCGAGAAATTCTCAACTTTGCCTTTTCCCACCATCCCTGCAAAGAAATAGACTTCCAATTCGGCACCTTGTCGAACAGCTTCCTCGATGTTGTTCATCCACTTGGTCCACCAGCGGCACCCCCAGCGCTTCTGCTCCCCATAGACGGGAATGCACCAGCAGCTGCCCTCAAGGTTTTCCTCCTCTGGGATTGGGTCATGGCAGCCGAAATGTTCAGAGCCTTCTGGCAGAAAGACCACAGCGGCGCTGACATTGCCTTTGCGGCTTCCTGTGACCAGGACATCCCAAGCAGATTCGTACTTCCCAGGCCATGAGGAAACACATGGGCCCTTACCCTCAAGGATGGAGCCGTGGAAGACAATGGTGCGTTCGGCAACGCTTTGCTTGTCATCATCCTCTTCACGCTTGATGTTTTCCTCCAGGGATGTACGAGAAAAGTAGAGGCCCATCAAGCCGGAAATGCAACAACACGGCAGCCCAGCAGACAGCCCTGCCCACCAGTATCCTGCAAATATGTAACGAGCAATGGCAGCAGCCGCTCCAAGCGCTGCCAGGAAGAAGAATGCAGAGCCAGCATGAAAGGCAAGCCACTTCAAAAGACCACTGTTGAAGCGCGCACCAAAAATCTGAAAATTGCTACCACAAAGCCCCAAACAGCAAAGCAGCACGACCACTGCCGAGCTCAGGCCCACAGAAGAGACCGGACCCTGAGGCTCAACAACGATGCAAAGTGCGAGAAGTCCGATGCCGAGCAACGTGCACAAAACAATGAATGGAAAGTACCAAAGGACGTGCTCACGTCTTTCTATTGCAAGTTCCTTTTCCATCTGCTTCTTTCGGTCAAGCAGCAGGCACCGCTCCCTTTGAACCTGCTTCTTCTCGTTTTCCAGGAAATGCCTGGCTTCAACACCGAAATACCCAAAGGACTTCGATGCATGCAGTGTCAAGGCACCACTTACTTGACAGCTGCCAGAGATCTTGGGATTGTCGCGCAAACAAATCTGCATGACAGAGTCTCGAGTTACAGCGGTACGAAATTTGTGGTATCTTTTCGGGTAAAGAACCTTCGCCTCTTCAGCGAATTTAATTTCGAGTGCTGCTGGCAAGTCGTTTGCAACCACGACCGTGCAAACTTTGCCGCCAGGATCTACGGGCCCTTTCGATTTTTTTTTATCTTTAGCATCTGTACCATCATGCACGAGGACACTGTGGACACTTCCAGGCAAGTTCACAGGCACTTCGAAGCTTGTAGGCCCTGTAGGCACTTCCAAGTTTCCTGTTTCTGGATGCACTTTCGTAGGCGATTCGGGCACTGAAGGGCACTCCCATGCCTCCTCGCTATGCATGGTTCCTAAAACCTACTCTGCTGTGAACCTACATATGACCGTGCAGAATAGTTGGGTGGTTCAAATCCTCAGGGGATCAGAGGTTTACTGCAAACTTGCAACCAGTTATAACAGTTATATAACATGTTATAACCAGTTCAACAATACTTTTGTGGACCTGATGCACGGGCTCACAAAGTCTCCTTAAGAGAACATGCTTGAGCCCCTGCAGAGTCAAGCGGCCAGCGGCCCGCAATGGCCCGCAAGAACCCACCTTGCCAAGACCGCTCAGTTCTCAAGAAGCCACCAAATTCACCAAGCAGAGGTGGAACTTTGGAACACGTTGAAGGTACAGGTGAAAAGCATGAAAAGCATGTGAAACATGTTCCATGGGGAAACGTCCTGTGAATTCCCTCCTACAACAAGAACACCAACAAATTACGGTCAACATCTATAACTATAACGTCTGATGTCATCTGATGTCTATATAATGTTTACCGGAAATGAGACCACTTGCGAGTCTAAGGCGCAGAACTCATTCAACTTCACGCATCTGAAGGGTTTGAGCTGAATTTCCCCAAACAAAACTCATCAAAAACTCAAATTTTCTCCAATCTTCTCGAACATATGTCCGATTCTGATAATCCATCGATATCCGATGCATCTGATGCACTTCTTGGTGCGGCTTTCAGCTTCTCAGGGCGCGCCTTGCGCACCAACGATGAGATTGTACTGCTTCCCATGTACCGCATAGCAATGACAAATTCCATGAAGTTATCTTTTTCTATCAGTGATATAAATGAGATGTATATACTGTGCACGGTAGACACAACCTCATTGTATGTAGGGCTGGAAATCTGTTGGTGGCATGTGTGTATGTCTATGTGACGAAGCATATCTACAGGTGGCAAGTGCGTAAAGTTGCCGCAGAGATTGCAAATCTATTGTAATTCAATCAAATCCTGGCCCACTGTCGGCAAACATCTGAGGGTATAGCTTTATGGTCCAAATGTCTCGAGTCATAAGCAAGCAGAATTCATGGCTGAATTGCACTACAATTACCACATGATACATCATGATACCATGGATTCATTGCTACTGTTGATTGTCTGTATATGTCCAAACTGCTCTTGCCTTTACCATGCTTAAACCATCTGCACCACATTGGCAGGGTACCTTACAGGCATTAAGTGCGGTTGCCAAGCAAAGGGGTCAAAAAGTGCCTCGATGTGCTGTTAATCGCAACACTTTGCGATCTCTATCCTGGATTCTGCTTCCTTACTGCTAGGTCAACATGGAGGCGTATTGCAACGGAGCGCTGAAGCAAAAAAATACGCAGGCACACCAGGAAGAGGGCAGGGAGTCCAATAGGTGGCCAGCAAATGAAATGGAAGTAAGTGAAGAGATAGTTCGATGTCATAGGTGCTCAAAACCCAACACCTTACTCTGATTCCATTAAGTAGCAAATAAAAATGAAAAACAGAGGCCGTGAAAAAACCAGTCGAAGCGTGACTCTGTGAAGCAATTAGCGTCAAAATTCAGTTCCTTGCATATCTGATTGACCGGCTGATCTTGGTTCTTGCATGATGTTTGATTGATGTCATAAGTTTGGAACAAGCCATGCTGAAGGTTTGAGGGCGCATGCAAATTGAATCCACAATGCAAATGCATAAAACCCAAAAGAACTTAGACTTAGACCATTTGGCCCCAAAACGACGCAAGATCGGGGCACTGCTTCGTACTTCAAAAAAGGAACGCCTATATCCTGTTTTCAAACTGCGTATGGATCTGCAGCACCCCCTCACTCAAGATCTACGAAATGCAGATTGAGACCGGTCCCCATGTTATCATGGGAAATCATACAGCTTCACCCATGTCCCATGTAATGATGTCTTCAGCTTCCTCTCGGACTGCTGCACTTCTTTTGCGGCCAGCTGCCTTCACTATCAATGCGTATCCATGGGGTGAATATATCACTTAGATCGTCTTAGATCCAAAGAATCCCTTGGTCAGAAGCTGTTGAATGGAATGTAGAACATCAAACATCGTCTCTCGAGTCCACACTTCCTTTTTAGTTGGCCAGTTGCCACTTGAGTCACTCAAACTCTTTGCTGGGGCCAATTCCTTTTGACAAGCAGACCAAACAGCCATGAAGAGCCCATGGCGCTCAACAAAAGTCCGGACGAGCCGTTCGCCTTGGTCCAGCCAAAGGCGCAGCCGATCCGACAAGAGAGGCCGGCGCAGCCTCAAACCATGGCGCCTGGAGGAGGCTGCAATCCTGCACAACTCAAATGGCTCACATGGCTCGGCTCAAACACGTCAGAAACATTCCTTGTGAATCCACTCTCTTACGGTACTTACGCCATCTTACGCCTATCTTTATGATACTCAAAAAATGTCAAAAATGCAAAGCATCGCAGTGCCGCCCAGAATCTTTAAGCATTTCGCAGGTATTGCCTTGCCATCATCACCAAGTGCCGCACACTCTCCAAAGCTCTTCTGGTAACAACTGCGTGGGTCTAGCAGGCCCTCTGAACACGAAGCCGTCCAATTCACCAAGCGATGGAAAGCTGGCGATTCCGCCTTTGTTTGCTGGCTGAGTTCAAAACGGACATGATGAAAAATGCTGGCAGCTGCACCTAGGAGATTGCAAGCGTCAGTGTCCATCAGCAAATGCTGGGTCGATTGTCGTATTCCTTCGAAGTCCCAGGGTCGTTTTTGGACCAAGGAGACCTTAGTGCCCTCCACCAGTAAGTTGCATCGAAGAAGTGGCATCCGCATGGGTCGAATTTCTTCATAAGTTTCCATATCCAAGTGCTCCACGACCTGCGGAACCATAGCCAGCTCTTTCCCCACGATGGACATGAGCCCAAACAGGGGCCAACCAGACTCCAAAATCTCCTGGAAGCTGCTGATGTGCCATGCCCTGCTGAGGGGAAGCCGAAAGTGAAACTCTTCAGCAAGGGCTTCAGATTCTTTCACCAAATCGCTGCGGCGAATCGTTTGCAAGGTCACCTCGCCATGCTAAACACGAGAGGTGAAATGTCGCTAGAACTTTTTTCCCCCTCTGTTGAGACCTGGGAAGCTGTTGAGGGTTCCTGATGGCCTATGTATGAAAAGTGGTTTCTAGGCACCCATAGGAATTGGTCGATTTGTCTTAAGCCACCTATTTCAAAAAGAAAATATTATACACATCTATATAGGAAGTTTGGGTCAGATTTCGTTGTCACTCCGGGGTACTATAATATAAGAACATTGAAAAACATTACAAACTATAGCGGTTTCGAATGGTTTCCAAATAGTTCAACCATGCACCAGATGCAAAACACTGGTATCAAAACATATCAAAACGGTCAACATGGGCCGACACCGTCCAGTTCATCTCCCGGGCACAGCCAGTCGCTCAGTCCAAAAGAAGACGGTTTGTTGGCCAAGTTCGATGAACATATGCCGCGTATCAGTCTCAGGGTTATTAGTCCGATCCCGCAGTAAAGAAAATGCGAGCCCAAGAGTCAGCATGCCCATAGGACACTGATCATCCCAGTCTCGCAAATCCCCGTTCGACCAATAATGGAAGAGAATCTCCACATCAGGCCCGAGATCAAGTGCACTAATGCTGACGGACTCATCTGGCACAGCCTGCTTCAACACTTGTAGCAGGTCTTCCAAAGCAGTTCGAACACCTCCCCAGCCTTTCCTGGGTGATTTGGGAAGGGTCTGCAATTGGACTGGCAACGAACAGCTGGGGTCAGGGTGGAAACCTCTTTGCCGCACCCAGACCTCATCCACTGAGATGCGCTCCATAAAGCGAAAACCGTTTCGTGTCAGCAGATTCGACAGTCGTCTGTACATCACTTGGGGGAGAGCATTGTCAACCTCAATACTCATCACATCGACTTGATGCTTTTGGAAATCAAAATGTCTCAAGATTTCGAGTTCAGAACCCTCCACATCCAAAGATAGGTAATCAATTTTAGATCCTAGATGGCCCAAGTGAATATCTATTAATTTGCTCAATGACTCGCACATCATTAAAGACCTTTCTTTGGCACTGGTCATGAGTCGATGTTTGCTGGTTGTGCCGCTGTTCAGACCAGAGTCGACAAAATCCTTTTGGGTGGCACCGGCCGCTACGCAAGTTTGAACACATTTTGCCTTGGGGCGATTCTGCCGGAGTTGTTGATACAGACTTGGTGAAGGCTCGATCAACAGCCCAGTCCAGCCAAGTTTTTGCTCGAACGCTAAAGTGTTGCTCTTGTCCACACCATCTCCGGCGCCAAGTTCAATGAACACACCTTGGCGGCGGTTTTCACCTGCAAGGTGAGAGTACCATTCATTAGAAGCATGTTCGCTGTATAGCCACCGCATGATTTTTCGATCTTGTCCATACTGAGAATGCCAACCCGAGAGCCAGTCGATGGTGAAATTGTCTCCGGTCAAAGTTGTAGCCAAAGCGTAGCCAGTACCAGCTATCCAGCCCCACACATGTTTCACATTCATGACAACGGCAATGCAATTTTCAGAAAAACAAATGACATGTGTTGCGAGTGTTGCCAGTGTTTTTCAAATCCAAACAGCTGCAAATTTGGAAAAACTGAGTGGTGCCGTGCAAAAACCGAATTGATTTTATATTGAATATTGGTGTTTGAGCCAGGGTTTCAATACTATCAGGCATCCTGCACATCAAATTTTTGCACGTCCTAAAGGATCTGGTATCCACGAAGAGGCTCATGGACCCGTTATTTCCAGATCTAGGTTCGTCAGCCCTGCTGCATTCAGCACAGGTTCGAAACCATAATGTCCTTGGAAAATTAAAGTGGCCAGGTTGGCATACCACTCAACATCATGTCATGCCTGTTGGTTGCGAAGGATGGGGGGGTTCCCCTATCGATCAACCAACCTGTGGGAAAAGGACATCTATGATTTCAAATTCGTCCGTGTGTTCTTGTGCGTGTTTTATTTTGAAAACTGCACGGCACCAACCAATTTGAATGATTGCGACGCAATGGGTTGGAGTTCCGGCATGGATTGTTTACGTTTTTGCTGGACGGCCGTGGGTTCTAGCACTGAAGTTACCCCGTCCCATGGCAAAATGAATTGCCTGACTGAAGTTGCTAACCCTGTTGCCACAGCATTTCCACAGGGTACCTTTTTGAGGTTTCATACTTCTGGACTGCATACGTGCCAGGGCGCTTTGGTATTGCAGGTGATGCTTCGAAATACGCGACCACTATTCGCACACAATCATTCAGCGGGACAAGGGGTTTGGGTCCAAAGTTTCAAACGATAGCGTCCTATGTTTGTGGCATGTTTCGCTGCGATGTTTTTCATGGAACATGTTGCCAAACTGTTGTCTGTCCTATTGGCACACCAGCAAAAAAGAAAAAAAGTAACTCAAGAGAAAACGCCGTGTAAGAAAAGAGGCAAACTAAAACAATAGGTAGCCGAACGAGGTCTTACAAGCGCAAATGAAACCAATTTGTTCGCCAGTTGTGTCCTTCAAAATAATTTTCCCATCTCAGTTCCATTCTTTTCCACCCCTCAACATCCAAGAAAGACTTGAGTTGGCAATAGAGGCGGCAATAAATATGCTTGTTGTTCAACTTGTATAGTGGAGGACCAAACATCCAAAGAACACAGGTGGTGATAACATCCTGCGTACCATAGCAATTCCGAGAAAGTAAGTGACATGATTTCAAGAGAAAGCACCTGAATAAAGTTCGCATTATTTCGTCTCCCAATCAAACGGACTATGTTGCAGTGCCTGTTACCTGAATCCCCGCAACATTAGAAAGGCGCCCAAAATCCCCAGCCTAGCCGTTACCTGCACCCAGCTAGCATTACTCTGAAACCGCCCAAGCTGCTTTTTCCAGCACCTCGAGCCACTTGCAGTTGAGCGGCAGTTGTTCACACTGATATGAACAAATACTACACAGGTGTTGCTGGGGCAGCTAGATTTCACACCCCGCCTTGGAAACTGTCGTTTTAAACGGTTTCCACTTCTTTTGACACCTGTTCACACCTGAGGACTCTTGTAAGTCCGTCCTATCTCTTCTATTGGTGTTTCACCATAGGCTGCACTCATCCATCAGCCATCATAGTCCCAGCTTCTTGGCATCGTGCTCGATGTAGCACCATCGCCATCTGCACCAGGATCTCTTCCCTCTCGGCCACCATCAGCCCACTCATCAGGGTCGGATACCTCACCCTGACTGCTTTGAAGTTATCTGCGATACCTTTCCTTTGGAATTGCAGTGTCGTCCTCCAGCCAAGCATCATCATCATTTTCATGAACTGCTCCACTGTCAGCAATTTCAGCACTTGCATTTGTGAGGATAGCAATGCCTTCCTCAGTTGTAGGCACCATGCCTTCTGGTACTGCTCGGTGAAGACCACTGCTCGAGGCAGGTTATCTCCTTCTCCAAGATCTGGATGTTCACCAGGGCTTGCACCATGCGTCCCATTCTGCAGGCAAATTCTCGGGGCTCGGTGGACTTCACGGTCCTCCATTTCCATGACATTCTCCATGGCATCAATGGTTCTCTCCACGCCAGCACGTACTTCAGCTTCTCCATCTCCATCACCAATTGTTGCATCATCTTCAGCATCTTCTTCTTCGCTGGTCTCCTGATTGTACTAAACCCCACTGAAGGGTACGCTGCGAGCATCAGGTAGGGCATCTTGGACAAAAGGGTCTTCTCAATCTGCCAAATCCATCCCGCTTCTAATTGAACTCCACACGGCTTTGTACTTGGCCATCTCCATGTTGAGCTTGTTGATGTGGTTCACCAGATAGCTCACCAATCCAACCAGCACCAATATTGATAAAGTCCACCACGCTGTTGGTGTCCACGGTGTAGGACTAACCCATAAAACGACATGCTTCACATCCATGTAGGATTGTCACATCCTTGCAAATTCCCAGCAGCCATCATGCCAATCACCAAACGCACAATCTGTTTGACTTTTGCACCTCCGCCAATGATGTTCTCCTCATTGAAAGTTTCACTATCCAGTCCAATCTTCTTCATGAGGTATTCTCGGCGTTCAGTGATAGAGGCTTTGTGTTCAGATCAGCCGGGTTCTATTTTGTGGAGATCCTCTCAACTAGAAACCACTTCTTTTTCATTGCCTGTTGGCTCCACAGAAGTCGTGTTGAAAGATGTTTTGCGCGACCAGGTCCGAATCAGTTGAAGAAACTTTGGGCACTTGTTGAATCCAACCGCAACCTCATCTGAACTTGAGCATTGTTGCTGCCATTGTTGCTGAGTCCACCTTCATCCCCAAGAAGAAATTGAAGCAGTTGCTTCAGCTGGATGCCTTCCACCAACAAACTGGTAGCTGCAAGAATGTCAGCTTCCATGGAAGAAAGTGACACTGACATCTGCGCGCGGCTGTGGCTGCGCACGCAGCAGGAGTTCAGGAAAATCAGTCCTGATGATGTTGATCTCCATTCCAACGGCTCAATGTTGGAGAAAAGAGTTCAGCTCGAAGATAGTGCGTCTTCATGTCCTGGGTCTGAACCAAATAGCTTCCCAGCTTCTTCAATGCACAGAGGGCTATTCTTGTTGGCCGTCCCATGTAGCTCGCAAGAACTCGAACTGCTTGCTGAATGTAAAGACAAATTCCCAATGCAGACCTGAAAGTTTTGGAGTCGTTGGGCTCCAGGTACTCCTCCATTGGGATCACTTCAGCGTTGAACACAGTGAGGGCAGTGTGGTGAGGGACAGGTAGGCCAACTCCTCAGCGCTAACTTCTGGAGGCCCAGTGTCCTCATTGAAAAATCCAGACCTGCCCTTGTCCTCACTGCTGATCTCATAATCTGCAAAGTCGCCCTCCAACAGCCGGTCGTTGACATCCCAATCCCATGTTTCCAAAGGGGTTTCTTCTTCAGATTCATGTTCATCATGAAGTTCAACTTCATCAACAATTCTTCTCACATGACCAGTTGCCGTAGGGGGACTGGATGCAGAAGCAGAGGGGCTCGAAACCAAATCACCAGCAAAAGCAGGGCTAAACATGCCACTTGTTCTTGACTGTTTTGCCTTCTTCTCTTCGGTCTCGGTGTGGTCAAACTTCACAAATTTTGCTTGACCTGGAGGCTGACTGGCTTGGGATCGCTTGACACCTTCTGGATCTGCCAAACGTTGTTTCGAAGCCACAGTAAGCGCCAGGTCAAACTCACGGTCGCGCTTCTCAGCCTCAGGAATCATCTGCTCCATTTCTGCATCGGACATCTCAGGAGGCTTGATGTCGACTGCTTGAAGTTCTTTTGGAGGAACTGCAATCACCTCCTCCTTGTCCTCGTCGGGGTGCTCCTTGGCATACTGCAGCACTGCTTTCTCATCTTCATCTTGTTTGATCTTGTTGAAAATCCTTAAGATCCTTGTTTTGGAACCTGAAGCTGAAACTTTCAAGTACTCGGCTGCTCTTCGAAATTTCTCCACTGAGCTGTTTGCGGTGAGCTCCTCTTCGCCAACAATGGCCTTGTCACGAGCTTCTGCTTCATGTAGGACAGGTGCAAGTTGCTGAAACTCAGGAATGTCACACCCTTGGGTTCCTTCATCAGGGGTATTTCACCAACTTCTGAACCAAGAGGGGTTCCAGGCTCATAAACAACTTCCAATTGTTGTCCACCTTGATCCAACAAACCACCAAATGAAGTGAGGTTCTGGTTCTACTTGGATAGGGTCTTTGGATAGGTCTTTCCTTTCTGCTTGCCTTTGCCCTTTCCTTTGTTGCCACGTCCTTTGCCTCGACCTCGTCCACGACCAGACAAGCCGTAGCTGCCGAAGCTCCACCAACTCTTGCCCTTGGACTGTGACTTGCCTTTTCCTTTGGATCCTTTTCCTTTGCATCCTTTTCCTTTGTCGTTGTAGATGCGGTCCACCTCCGTAGGCAAGGGCCCATTGTTGTTGGAATTATCAGGCACTGAGTTCAAGGATTTCAGAACTGCTTCTGTTGTCCAGCTCTTTGATGCCTTCTCAAATCCAAGCATGGCTTCACGAAGTTGGCTATACCCAGTACTGTACTTTCTTTAACTGTCACCTGCAAATGTTCTCGAAGCTTGGTTCCACTGCACCTGATCAGCCTTGCTGCTTTGAGCTCTTCTGGGCAAACTTGTTCTGACAGTTCTTGAAATTGTTGAACCAGGGGCTCGTACATCAGCACGTTCTCAAGAGCACTCTTCGAACTTGAAAACTTGGGTATGTTGCCAGGGCTTGAGCTGCTGCAAGGCTACGCTGTCGGCTTGAAGGTTCATACTCAGCCAGCAAGGCCGTCCACAAACGAAAACCATCCTTGGTACGAGAAAAACTTCTCACCAAACCAACGCATCTTCCCCTCAATCAGAGGTCAGCACAGCATAGAGCTTCGTTGCAAGGTCCTGCTCGTCAGGGCTGTAGGGCTTCAAATCCTCTCCAGGCTTGAGCTTCTCGATCTCTTCAAAAGCTTTCTGGAAAGGACTGTCTCCAAAAGAAACCCAACTGCAGAATCCAAACTTCCCTGAAGAAAAGGAATGCGGGTCATCACCTGTGAAATGATTTGGATTCTTCAGCACCCTTGAAGCCATTGAAAGTCCGGCCTCAGCAATGTCACCACTTGCACTGCTGGATCCACTTCCACTGCTTGCCATCAGGTTCAACGCCTTAGCTGCTGAAGCTGCAGCTTCTGCCAACGTTGACATTCTTTGCAAGAAAGCCTGCTTACCACTCATAGCTTGACTGTGGTAAGCCCAGGAGGCAAAAAGAATTGCTTTCAGCTGCATCCTCATCTGACACCTGCGCAGTCCATATTTTGTTTCCTTCTGGTTCTGCTCCATGAAGAAGGTGTTCTTGGTCGATGGCCCAAGTGGCTCGCACCATAGCAGGTGGCTATTGAAATCATCCAACTGCACCGTAGTGTCTTGACCGACATGAATTCTGACAGCTGCCTCATGACAACCATCACAAAATTCATCCACTCAGCAATCAGCATCTTGAACTGGGCGTAGTCGAAGTTCAGAATGGCGTCCCCTTGACACAGACGTTGTCCATGGAGTGCAGCAGGTCCAGCATGACCTTGAAGTGCACGTTCACCACTGGCACGCACGCCTCCACGAAGAAGTCCATGTTCCCACCTTCCTCCATGTAGGAACTGTTCCAAATTGCCAGTTCGCTGCAATGATTGCCCATAGCGCCAATCTGCCTTGCTCCAGCCAAGTCCACATCCAAAGCACACGCACCAGCTGTAAGATTGTATTGCCACTGTTTGTCGGGAACGCTTCCATGTTTGGACCCCTTGTCCGCCATGAAGACTTGGAACTCCACGGGCACATTCTACACCCCTGCCGTTCTCACATGCCTTAGAGCCTCGAACTCCAAATGCGCCAGCAGCCAGCAGCCACCAATGTGCCAGAACTCAAGTTGCTCATGTCCAACACCACGTTGTTGGCTATCATCGAAGACAAACAGGTGGGCACACTCCATTTCGAACTGGTGCCTCTGGAGCCGAGAGACCTCTGCTTTGAGGTCAAGGTTTCACGGCTGAAACAAGCGGTGCCCAACTTCATCTGGTGCTCCTCCACGTCGAAGTTCCATCCACCAGCTGCCACCACCATCATCACTACGAAACTTGTTACACTTCTCGATTTGCTACGTGGTAGCATCATCGCCGGGGAATGGGCTCCACTACCATCTGAAAACGCCCAAACTGCCTCTTCCAGCACTTCGAGCCACTTGCAGTTGAGCGGCACACGCAATTGTTCACACTGATATGAAGATATACTACACAGTTTTTGCTCGGATCTAGAGTCTTACACATGGATGTGCCCGAAAACCCTTGACAGCTTTCACATAGATGTACACGAAATCCCCTGACAGGCACAGCATTTGCAGAGCTCCAGCCGTTTGCCTGCACCCAGCCAGCGTTTCACATAGACGCAAACGAAATCCCCTGACGGCACAGCATTTGCAGAGGTCCGCTTGTCTACCTGCACCCAGCCAGAGTTTCACATAAATGAACATGAAATCTTTTGACAGACACAGCATTTGCAGAGTTCCAGCTGTTTACCTGCACCCAGCCAGCGTGTCACATAGATGTCCCCTGACAGGCACAGCATTTGCAAAGGTCCAGCCGTTTACCTGCACCCAGCCAGCATTTCACATTGATGTACACCAAATCTCTGACAGGCACAGCATTTCAAAGCTCCAGCCGTTTACCCTGCACCCAGCCAGCGTATCTCATAGATGTACACGAAATTCCCTGATGGGCACAGCATTTGCAAAGCTCCAGCCGTTACCCTGCACCCACCCAGCGTTTCACATAGATGTACACGAAATCCCCTGACAAGCACAGCAATTGCAGAGGTCCAGCTGTTTACCTGCACCCAGCCAACCTTCCCCATAGACGCAAACGAAATCCCCTGACAGGCACAGCATTGGCAGAGCTCCAGCCGTTTACCTGGCACCCCGCTAATGTGTCACATAGATGCACACGAAATCCCCTGACAGGCACAGCATTTGCAGAGCTCCAGCCGTTTGCCCGCACCCAGCCAGCGTTTCACATAGATGTGCAGGAAGCCTCCTGATAGGCACAGCATTTGCAAAAGTTCAGCCGTTTACCCGCACCCAGGCAGCGAATCATATAGCTGTACACGAAATCCTTTGACAACCGCAGCATTCGCAGTGGCCCACTCGTTTCCCTGCACCTAGCCAGCGTTTCACATAGGTGTACACGAAATGCCCTGACACTCACAACATTTGCAGAGGTCCAACCGCATCCCTGCACCCAGCCACCGTTTGACATAGTTGTACACGAAGTCATCGTTTATCTGCACTAAGCCAGCGTCTCATATAGATTTACACGACATCCCCTGACAGGCACGGCATTTGCAGAGGTGCAGCTGTTTACCTGCATCCAGCCACCGTTTCACATAGCTAGATGTACACGAAATCTTCTGACAAGCACAGCATATGCAGAGCTCCAGCCGCGTCATAGATGCACACGAAATCTCCTGACAGGCGAAGCATTTGCAGAGCCCAAGTCGTTTGCCTGCACCCAGCCAGCATTTCAAATAGATGTACACTAATCGCACTGACACGTATAGCATTTGCAGAGGTCCAGCCGTTTACCTGCACCCAGCCAACAGTTCACATTGATTTAAACGAAATCCCTTGACACGCACGGCATTTGCAGAGGTCCACCTGTTTACCTGCACCCAGCCAGCAAGCATTTCACATAGATGTACACGAAATCCCCTGTCAGGCACAGAATTTGCAGCGTTCCAGCTGTTAACCTGCACCCAGCCACCGTTTCATATAGATGTATACGAAATCTGCGGACAGACACAGCATTTGCAGAGGTCCAGCCGTTTACCTGCACACCCCCAGCGTTTCACATAGATGTACACGAAATCCCCTAACACGCACAGCACCTGCAGAGGTCTACCTGTTTACGCGCACCCAGCCAACGTTTCACATTGATGTATACGAAATCCCCTGACACGCACAGCATTTGCAAAGCCCAGCTGTTTAATTACTTGCACCCAGCCGGCGTTTCACATAGATGTACACGAAATCCTTTGACAAGCAAAGTATTTGCAGAGGTCCAACCGTTTACCTGCACCAGGCCCGCGTCTCACATAGATGTACAAAAAATCTTCTGCCAGCAGTTCACTTGCACCCCGCCAGCATTTCACATACATTTCACATAGATATACACGAAATCCTTTGGCAGGCACAGCATTTGCAAAGTCCAGCCGTCCACCTGCACCCAGCCAGCGTTTCAGATCCACGTACACAAAATCCCATGACCGACACAGCATTTGCAGAGCTCAAACCGTTCACCTGCACCCAAGCAACGCTTCACATACACGTACACGAAATTCCCTGACAGGCACAGCCTTTGCAGACGCCCAGCTGTTTACCTGCACCCAGCCAACCTTTCACATTGATGTACATGAAATCCCCCGACACGCACAGCATTTGCAGAGGTCCAGCCGCTTACCTGCACCCAGCCAGTGTTTTACATAGATACACACGCAATCTTTTGACACGCGCAGCATTTGCAGATTTCCAGCCGTTTACCTGCACCCAGCCAGCGTTTCAGATAGATGTATACGAAATCTGCGGACAGACACAGCATTTGCAGAGGTCCAGCCGTTTACCTGCACACCCCCAGCGTTTCACATAGATGTACACGAAATCCCCTAACACGCACAGCACCTGCAGAGGTCTACCTGTTTACGCGCACCCAGCCAACGTTTCACATTGATGTATACGAAATCCCCTGACACGCACAGCATTTGCAAAGCCCAGCTGTTTAATTACTTGCACCCAGCCGGCGTTTCACATAGATGTACACGAAATCCTTTGACAAGCAAAGTATTTGCAGAGGTCCAACCGTTTACCTGCACCAGGCCCGCGTCTCACATAGATGTACAAAAAATCTTCTGCCAGCAGTTCACTTGCACCCCGCCAGCATTTCACATACATTTCACATAGATATACACGAAATCCTTTGGCAGGCACAGCATTTGCAAAGTCCAGCCGTCCACCTGCACCCAGCCAGCGTTTCAGATCCACGTACACAAAATCCCATGACTGACACAGCATTTGCAGAGCTCAAACCGTTCACCTGCACCCAAGCAACGCTTCACATACACGTACACGAAATTCCCTGACAGGCACAGCCTTTGCAGACGCCCAGCTGTTTACCTGCACCCAGCCAACCTTTCACATTGATGTACATGAAATCCCCCGACACGCACAGCATTTGCAGAAGTCCAGCCGCTTACCTGCACCCAGCCAGTGTTTTACATAGATACACACGCAATCTTTTGACACGCGCAGCATTTGCAGATTTCCAGCCGTTTACCTGCACCCAGCCAGCGTTTCAGATAGACGCACAGGAAATCCCCTCACAGGCACAGCATTTGCAGAGGTCCAGCTGTTGTTTACTTGCACCCAGCCAGCGTTTCACATAATCGCACACGAAATCCCTGACAGGCACAGACTCCAGCCGTTTCCCTGCACCCAGCCAGCGTTTCAAATAGATGTACACAAAATCGCGTGACAGGCACAACATTTGCAGAGTTCCAGCCGTTCACCTGCACCAAGCCGACGTTTCACATAGACGTACACGAAATCCCGTGACAGGCACAACACTTGCAGAGGTCGAGCCGGATTACCTGCACCCAATCCTCGTTTCAAATAGAATCAAATAGATGTACACGAAATGCTCTGACAGGCACAGCATTTGCAAAGGTTTACTTGTTCACCTGCACCCAGCCAACTACGTAAAACGCTTCCCGGGTACGTCTCTGCAAAGGTTTGTGTGGTACGCTAGCTGGTTGCAGGTAAACGGCTGGACCTCTGCAAAAGTTTTGCCTCCCACAGATGCCAACAAAATGCCCCCCAACAGCACACAGCATTTGCAGAGGTCCAGCTGTTTACTTGCACCCAGCCGGCGTTTCACACACATGCAAACGAAACCCCCTGACAGGCACAGCATTTGCAGAGGTCCAAATTACCTTCACCCAGCCACCGTTTCACATAGACGCACACGAAATCCCCTGACAGGCACAGCATTTGCAGAAGAACAGCTGCTTGCGTGCAGCCTTTCACATAGACGCACACAAAATCCTTTGACACGCATAGCATTTGCAGAGGTCCAGCTATTTATTTGTCTGCACCCACCGAGCGCTTCACGTAAATGCGCGCGAAATCCCCTGACAGGCATCGCATTTCCAGAGGTCCACCTGTTTACCTGCAACCAGCCAGCGTTTCGCGTAGATGCAAACGAAATATCCTGACACGCGCAGCATTTCCAGGAAGTCCAGCCGTTTACCTGCACCCAGCCAGCGTTTCACGTAGATGCACACGAAATCCCCTGACAGGCACAGCATTCGCAGAGGTCCAGCTGTTTACCTGCACCCAGCCAGCGTTTCACGTAGATGTACACGAAATCCCCTGACACGCGCAGCATTTGCAGAGGTCCAGCTTTACCTGCACCCAGCCAGCGTTTCACGTAGATGCACACGAAATCCCCTGACAGGCACAGCGTTTGCAGACGTCCAGCTGCTTACCTTCACCCAGTCAGCGTTTCACGTCGATGCGCGCGAAATCCCCTGACAGGCACGCCTTTTGCAGAGGTCCAGCTGTTTACTTTGCCCCCATGCCAGCGTTTACGTAGATGTAGCACGAATTCCCCCTGACAGCAACCGCCATATTCCGCAGAAGTTCCCAGCTGTTTTTACCTTCACCCAGCCAGCGTTTCACGTAGATGTACACGAAATCCCCTGACAGGCACAGCATTTGTAGAGGTCCAGCTGTTTACCTGCACCCAGCCAGCGTTTCACGTAGATGCACACGAAATCCCCTGACAGGCACAGCATTTGCAAGGGTCCAGCTGTTTACCTGCACCCAGCCAGCGTTTCACGTAGATGTACACGAAATCCCCTGACAGGCACAGCATTTGCAGAGGTCCAGCTGTTTACCTGCACCCAGCCAGCGTTTCACGTAGATGCACACGAAATCCCCTGACAAGCGCAGCATTTGCAGAGGTCCAGCTTTACCTGCACCCAGCCAGCGTTTCACGTAGATGTATACGAAATCCCCTGACAGGCACAGCATTTGCAGAGGTCCAGCTGTTTACCTGCACACAGTCAGCGTTTCACGTAAGTGCACACGAAATCCCCTGACAGACACAGCATTTGCAGAGGTCCAGCTGTTTACCTGCACCCAGCCAGCGTTTCACGTAGATGTACACGAAATCCCCTGACAGGCATAGCATTTGCAGAAGTCCAGCTGATTACCTGCACCCAGCCAGCGTTTCACGTATAATACACGAAATCCCCTGACAGGCACAGCATTTGCAGAGGTCCAGCTGTTTACCTGCACCCAACCAGCGTTTCACGTACATGTACACGAAATCCCCTGACAGGCACAGCATTTGCAGAGGTCCAGCTGTTTACTTGCACCCAGCCAGCGTTTCACGTAGATGTACACGAAATCCCCTGACAGGCACAGCATTCGCAGAGGTCCAGCTGTTTACCTGCACCCAGCCAGCGTTTCACGTAGATGTACACGAAATCCCCTGACAGGCACAGCATTCGCAGAGGTCCAGCTGTTTCACCTGCATCCAGCCAGCGTTTCCATTAGATGACACGAACTCCCCTGACAGGCACCATTTGCAAGAGGTCAGCTGTTTACTACCTGCAGCCCATCCAGCATTTCACGTAGATGTACACGAAATCCCCTGACATGCACACGCATTGCAGAGGTCCAGCTGTTTACCTGCACCTAGCCAGCGTTTCACGTAGATGTACACGAAATCCCCTGACAGGCACAGCATTTGCAGAGGTCCAGCTGTTTACCTGCACCCAGCCAGCGTTCCACGTAGATGTACACGAAATCCCCTGACAGGCACAGCATTTGCAGAGGTCCAGCTGTTTACCTGCACCCAGCCAGCGTTTCACGTAGATGCACACGAAATCCCCTGACAGGCACAGCATTCGCAGAGATCCAGCTTTACCTGCACCCAGCCAGCATTTCACGTAGATGTACACGAAATCCCCTGACAGGCACAGCATTTGCAGAGGTCCAGCTGTTTACCTGCACCCAGCCAGCGTTTCACGTAAGTGCACACGAAATCCCCTGACAGACACAGCATTTGCAGAGGTCCAGCTGTTTACCTGCACCCAGCCAGCGTTTCACGTAGATGTACACGAAATCCCCTGACAGGCACAGCATTTGCAGAGGTCCAGCTGTTTACCCACACCCAGCCGAAGTTTCACGTAGATGCGCACGAAACCCCCTGACAGACACAGCATTTGCAGAGGTCCAGCTGTTTCTGCACCCAGCCAGCGTTTCACGTAGATGTACACACGGAATCTCCTGACAGGCACAGCATTTGCAGAGGTCCAACTGTTTACCTACACACAGCCAGCGTTTCACGTAGACGCAAACGAAATCCCCAGACAGGCACAACATTTGAAGAGGTCCTGCACCCAGCCAGCGTTTCACGTATAATACACGAAATCCCCTGACAGGCACAGCATTTGCAGAAGTCCAGCTGTTTACCTGCACCCAACCAGCGTTTCACGTACATGTACACGAAATCCCCTGACAGGCACAGCATTTGCAAGTGTCCAGCTGTTTACCTGCACCCAGCCAACGTTTCACGTAGATGTACACGAAATCCCCTGACAGGCACAGCATTCGCAGAGGTCCAGCTGTTTACCTGCACCCAGCCAGCGTTTCACGTACATGCACACGAAATCCCCTGACTGGCACAGCATTTGCAGAGGTCCAGCTGTTTACCTGCACCCAGCCAGCGTTTCACGTAGATGTATACGAAATCCCCTGACAGGCACAGCATTTGCAGAGGTCCAGCTGTTTACCTGCACCCAGCCAGCGTTTCACGTAAGTGCACACGAAATCCTTTGACAGGCACAGCATTTGCAGAGGTCCAGCTGTTTACCTGCACCCAGCCAGCATTTCACGTAGATGTACACGAAATCCCCTGACAGGCACAGCACTTGCAGAGGTCCAGCTGTTTACCTGCACCCAGCCAGCGAAACACGTAGATGCATACGAAATCCCCTGACTGGCACAGCATTTGCAGAGGTCCAGCGTTTACCTGCACCCAGCCAGCGTTTCACGTAGATGTACACGAAATCCCCTGACAGGCACAGCATTTGCAGAGGTCCGGCTGTTTACCTGCACCCAGCCAGCGTTTCAGGTAGATGTACACGAAATCCCCGGACAGGCACAGCATCTGCAAAAGGTCCAGCTGCTTATCTGCACCCAGCCAGCGTTTCACGTAGATGCACACGAAATCCCTTGACAGGCACAGCATTTGCAGAGGTCCAGCTGTTTACCTCCACCCAACCAGCGTTTCACATAGATGTACACGAAATCCCCTGACAGGCACAGCATTTGCAGAGGTCCAGCTGCTTACCTGCACACAGCCAGCGTTTCACGTAGATGTACACGAAATCCCCTGACAGGCACAGCATTCGCAGAAGTCCAGCTGTTTACCTGCACCCAGCCAGCGTTTCACGTACATGTACACGAAATCCCCTGACAGGCACAGCATTTGCAGAGGTCCAGCTGTTTACTTGCACCCAGCCAGCGTTTCACGTAGATGTACACGAAACCCCCAGACAGGCACAGCATTCGCAGAGGTCCAGCTGTTTACCTGCACACAGCCAGCGTTTCACGTACATGTACACGAAATCCCCTGACGACAGGCACAGCATTCGCAGAAGTCCAGCTGATTACCTGCACCCAGCCAGCGTTTCACGTACATGTACACGAAATCCCCTGACAGGCACAGCATTTGCAGAGGTCTAGCTTTTTACCTGCACACAGCCAGCGTTTCACGTACATGTACACGAAATCCCCTGACACGCACAGCATTTGCAGAGGTCCAGCTGTTTACCTGAACCCAGCCAGCGTTTCACGTACATGTACACGAAATCCCCTGACAGGCACAGCATTTGCAGAGGTCCAGCTGTTTACTTGCACCCAGCCAGCGTTTCACGTAGATGTACACGAAATCCCCTGACAGGCACAGCATTCGCAGAAGTCCAGCTGATTACCTGCACACAGCCAGCGTTTCACGTACATGTACACGAAATCCCCTGACAGGCACAGCATTCGCAGAGGTCCAGCTGTTTACCTGCACACAGCCAGCGTTTCACGTACATGTACACGAAATCCCTGACACGCACAGCATTTGCAGAGGTCCAGCTGTTTACCTGCACCTAGCCAGCGTTTCACGTAGATGTACACGAAATCCCCTGACAGGCACAGCATTTGCAGAGGTCCAGCTGTTTACCTGCACCCAGCCAGCGTTCCACGTAGATGTACACGAAATCCCCTGACAGGCACAGCATTTGCAGAGGTCCAGCTGTTTACCTGCACCCAGCCAGCATTTCACGTACATGCACACGAAATCCCCTGACAGGCACAGCATTCGCAGAGATCCAGCTGTTTACCTGCACCCAGCCAGCATTTCACGTAGATGTACACGAAATCCCCTGACAGGCACAGCATTCGCAGAGGTCCAGCTGCTTACCTGCACCCAGCCAGCGTTTCACGTAGATGTACACGAAATCCCCTGACAGGCACAGCATTTGCAGAGGTCCAGCTGTTTACTTGCACCCAGCCAGCGTTTCACGTAGATGTACACGAAATCCCCTGACAGGCATAGCATTTGCAGAGGTCCAGCTGTTTACCTGCACCCAGCGTACATGTACACGAAATCCCCTGACAGGCACAGCATTTGCAGAGGTCCAGCTGTTTACCTGCACCCAGCCAGCGTTTCACGTACATGTACACGAAATCCCCTGACAGGCACAGCATTTGCAGAGGTCCAGCCGTTTACCTGCACCTAGCCAGCGTTTCACGTACATGTACACGAAATGCTCTGACAGGCACAGCATTTGCAGAGGTCCAGCTGCTTACTTGCACCCAGCCAGCGTTTCACGTAGATGTACACGAAATCCCCTGACAGGCACAGCATTTGCAGAGGTCCAGCTGTTTACCTGCACCCAGCCAGCGTTTCACGTAGATGTACACGAAATCCCCTGACAGGCACAGCATTTGCAGAGGTCCAGCTGTTTACTTGCACCCAGCCAGCGTTTCACGTAGATGTACACGAAATCCCCTGACAGGCACAGCATTCGCAGAGGTCCAGCTGTTTACCTGCACCCAGCCAGCGTTTCACGTAGATGTACACGAAATCCCCTGACAGGCACAGCATTCGCAGAGGTCCAGCTGTTTACCTGCACCCAGCCAGCGTTTCACGTAGATGTACACGAAATCCCCTGACAGGCACAGCATTTGCAGAGGTCCAGCTGTTTACCTGCACCCAGCCAGCGTTCCACGTAGATGTACACGAAATCCCCTGACACGCACAGCATTTGCAGAGGTCCAGCTGTTTACCTGCACCCAGCCAGCGTTTCACGTACATGTACACGAAATCCCCTGACAGGCACAGCATTTGCAGAGGTCCAGCTGTTTACCTGCACGCAGCCAGCGTTTCACGTACATGTACACGAAATCCCCTGACAGGCACAGCATTTGCAGAGGTCCAGCTGTTTACTTGCACCCAGCCAGCGTTTCACGTAGATGTACACGAAATCCCCTGACAGGCACAGCATTCGCAGAGGTCCAGCTGTTTACCTGCACCCAGCCAGCGTTTCACGTAGATGTACACGAAATCCCCTGACAGGCACAGCATTCGCAGAGGTCCAGCTGTTTACCTGCACCCAGCCAGCGTTTCACACAGATGCAAACGAAAATTTTGTTCATTGAATCAAATCAACGATGTGCAACGTTCTAAGCTGCAACGTTCCATTGCCTAATGTTCTTGAGGCGCAAACTTGGAAACGCATCGTGTTGCGCAAAGTTTTTTTGTGGCAAGGTAACAACGAGCATTAAACATCCTGCACAATGTCAGTTTTGTTTGCGATTTTTGTTGCTACTTGTAGCGGTTCGATGTTTGTTGTGGTAAATTTGGTGATGTTTGGATTGATTTTGTTTGTTGCCATGCATTTGTGTCGCAAATTCCGGTCGGAAACGAACTACCCACGGACGTTTCTGAAATGTTCCTTGCTGAGTCCGTCGTGCAGCGGCGCGCTCCCCATCGTAGCGAATTTGCACTTCTGAGTTTGTCTGCCTGTTTTCTATCGATTCATGTGGTCTGAACATCCAACACAAGACGAATCCATTGTCGACATTATGAATCAACTATTCCTAAACAATTTTCCAGAATACGCTGATAAAGTGCCAAAATGTGCAAGAGTGTGCCCAAGGGCCATGCGTCCCTAATTAGTTCAATTGTCACTGATACCATTTCTTCCAACTTTCCTTTTCCTAAGTCCTAAGTTGTTTCTTTTTTGAATTTGGTTTACATCCACGCAAACCGCGGAAAATAAGAAATCTGCGCATTTGCTGTCACAAGTGCGAAGTTGCTACAAAATTGTTTGCGGACAGACCTGAAGTAGTGGTTGAATTTCATCAGACCAGTTTCCCGACTTTGACGCTTCTCTGCACAGGGAAGACAAACTACTGAAAGGGTCCTAGTCTTTGAAATTTCTTTGAGGCGAAAAAAAGAAAGGTTACAAGCAGGTCTTCAAGAAGCAAAGCTTTGCAGCTCTGTTCACAATTTAGATCTTGACAACCAATGTAATGTTTTAAGGTCGCTTGCAAGGTATTGTATGCGGCCTTGAATCTGTCACCATTTTTTAAGGAGAGCAGAACAAAAGCGAAACTGCCTACTGGCAAGCACCGCCCTTCCAGCAAATGCATCTCTGAATCCGATGACGTGCAGAACCATAAGCCAGCAAGAGAAAAAAACAATTTGCCAACATGCAAAAGCATTTCAAGTAAGTGATTTTCAAGAGCTCCTAGGAAGCAGTGCATTTCCAGAAGCACAAAGCAAAACACCTTCAGACAACTGACACCCTTCACAATTCCAGAGCCAGTGGTATGAAATCACATCCCAACCAACAAATTCCACAAGAAATCTGCTTACAGGCCCTGTGATTCCGGCGAGAGCAGTAGTACATTGGCTGACAGGCCGCGTTTTTCTAGCAAGTGCGAATCAAGACGTGACGCGTGTGACCAAATATATGAAAGCAATTGGAAGCACCAGCTGCACACCAACCGGAGAACGTGTGCCTTGAAGTACACAAGGTGGGGCGACGCTTCAGCATCCCCTATGCTGACCCGGATAGGTTGTAAACGCTGTGCACCGCATGTGCACTAATGTTAGCAACGTTGCGCGCTTCAAGTGAGTTTCGAACCCAAACCAGTGAATTAAGCGAATTGTGGCCACAGTTTTTCCCTCTCCCAAAATCACAAAAGGGATGTCAAACCTGCTCACAGCCCCAGTAAAACTCACACGTGTTTACATTTTTTGCACTTGGACACGCCAGTGAGTCAAGGCACTTGAGCAGCTGCAACAGACAACCACAAGCGGTTGCAACATGGCCTACGAAATGCCTACGATCTAGTCATCCGGGTCTGGTGCCCGGTTTCGTCCCAACGCTGGTTCCAACATTCTGAGTGCTGAGTAGCTTTGACCATCTCAAGCTACATTCCCACCATACAGGTAGAAGTGTCCTACTTCAAAAGAATTGCCTAGGAACACAACCTCTTAGACTGCACATGGATGTTTAATGATGCTTGTGTTATATCATTTGTTTGCACTGTCAAAGATTGGTAATGACACGATTTTGGACGTCAACAAATCTACCCAAACTTGGAATCAGCACGTGTCGATTCATTGATGAAGCCGTCTTGGCTCCAGTCAGTCCAGACAAGATTGCCAGCAAAGAAATGGAATAAGGAAATTCGATGAATGCAGGGATCAATGACTCCCTTGTTCAGACTATTTTGGTTCCGTTTTGGGGACACCTCATGTCTCCACACGATCAGTCGTCTTGAAATTTGGATCAGCAAGAGCTCCCCCACTCAGATGATCTCCACATTCTGACGGCACGGAAAGACCACGTCCACGTTTGGCTCATATTTGTGCGTCCCGAACACTGCTTAACCCTAGGCATAAAATCGTTTTCTGTTCTTTGCAATCCTCACACTTCCCTCAGAATTGCAAACTATCGCATGACACTTCAGCCACAATTTTGGAATGAAATCTGAGAGAATTAAAATCAATCAAATACGCTAAATCCCAAAACAAATGGTGACAAGTTTAAATCAGCTTCATGCACTTCAGGTCAATTGTAAGTTCGATAGGAAACAGGAAGTCCATGGTTAACAGCTCAAAAGGTTCAAAAGGAAGAACTTCTCATCTCTTCTCCTTCCAAACTCCTATCATCCCAATGGTTTTGCCAACCCTTCGCCTTGGCTTGAGGTTGGCTCCTCTCGTTGAGAAAGGCCGTGAAGTTCACATTGGCGCCAGCCTGGAGTGGTAATGTCCAAACGAACATCTTTCCCGAAAGCTCGAACTAAACCTTCGGAACCTTCCGAACCTTCGGAACCTTCGGATTCAATCAGTCAAGTCTGCAACTAATTGCGTGTCGCCATGAGGCGCCCACGGCTTTGACACTTAGATGACTATTCCTTGGCTTAACCCCCCATTGCCTTTTCCTTAAGAAGAAATACACTTTTAAAACCCGAGTGCGTCGCTACATTCCAGCTGTGGTGGCAATGCTGTCTGTTTTCTTGCCGTGCAAAAACTTTCAGAGGTGATGGATCACAACTTCAACCACTCTCGAGTTTTTCAAGAGCTACATCAAACCTCATTGGAGAGGATCAGCCAAACAAAAACATCAACAAACCAACTGGGAAAGTTTCTGTTTCCTAGCGGCTTTTAGAAGTATCCTGCAGGGACTTTCGTGTCCTTTTGGTAGGATGACCTTTTCTCTGAGTGTCACTGGTTCTCATTGCCGCGCCTGACACGTGGGTGGCGCCTGCGCTTGGCCCAAGAAGACGTCCTGCGGAAAGCCCTGCTGCTGAAGCTCCTGTAGTTTACGCGACAGTCGCCACAGTCGCCACACACAAAGTTGTTAGATGTTGTTAGGTTTCTAGTCAGGGTGTCATCATGTTTCCTGCAATAAAAGTTTCGGTTCACGCCTCAAACTTGCGGGGTGTTTTTCTCATATTGATGTATGATGTATTTATCAAACTTGTCGGACCAGAAAACTTTTCCCTACCAGAAGGTTCAAAAGGACTTCAAAGGGCACAAGAAATGTCAACAAATCCACAAACAGTACACCCGCTTCGTTGCACCCACAATCTACATAGCTCGAAATAAAGCCAAAATGTAAACCCAAAATGGTTTACATTTTGTTAAGCAATGTTTGGCGGCCTGGCGTGTTGTTTTTTCATGTTTTTTCTGAGTCCCAAATCTCTCGCCTCACAGATGATGAAGCCAAAGCCCTTGGTGCCGTTGAAGCTCTTCACCCTCGTTGTGGTGAGCCGTGGCTGACAAAGCTGATAAAAGATGAAAGATGAAAGAACAACTAAGAACGATTCGGAAAATAAAAGATGATCCATGGTTAATGATGGTTATGATGGAAAATGATGGCAATGATGGCAATGATGTGGCACATCTACAACTGGTCCAAGCTGCACTCCGCGATAGCGTCCCAGCTCAGCTGAAGGATCCTGCAACCACAGTAAGACTGGGGAGCCAAGATATTGGGGTTTCCGAAGGCTTTGTCGGGCAATCAATTTCGAAAAACTCCAAGCATCCTCCCTGTTGGTTGAATCACCTGTTGCCAACGCACCCTTTGTTTACCTTGTACAAAGATCCTATAGCTCAAGTGGTGAAATCCCACTATGATGATGGTATGGTTCATGGCTCATGGAACTGTTGACAGGTCAAGCCGTTTCTGAATGATTTCCTATATTGTCATATATTGTCTATACTCACAGATTCGGTCACCCTTTTTATGCAAGCACCTAATCTCATGTATATGTTTGAAGCATTTTGACCCAATTCCTTTCTGCGAAAAAATCTGGTGGACTCCACTCAAACAACCACTACCTAAAGTAATTGTACATCTTTGCTGGTCTTTCAGCCACTCCAGTCCTAAGTCCATGCTTCGGCTTGGGCAGCCAAAATGAGTGAAAGATAGTGAAAACCTGTTAAACGCCAAGAAAAATGTCAACAGATTACATCAGATTACAATCGGCAAAGTCTCTAAAGATTGCACCACTGGAATCCACCACACGCCGATCCAAGCCCCCGGACGTCCCACTTTCGCTTGGCACCACCCGTGCCACTCGGGGGGCCCGGTTGTGGAATACCGCCAGGAGGTACACCTGAATTTCGACGAATAACCCAAATAATTGCCAAATAATCATGAATAATCCAGCTTCAAAATGATTCAAGAATAACTTCAAGGTATTGGTCAAGCAACTCCAATCCGTGAAACATGTCAGGTTATTCTCTTCTTGATATCTTCTAGATATCTTCTTGTGCCTTTTCTTACTACGTCAAACACATGGTCAAACACATGGAGTCCGATCAACAATGGCTGCCATGGCTCAGATCACTAGATTTGACCTCTCCACAGCCAGCCTTGGAAGTCCCCATAGGGAGGCACGAAAGGTCCCGCGGCCAGGCCAGGTGCGGCAAATGCCATGGGGCCCATCGGGGCCATGGGGCCCATCGGGGCCATGGGGGCCATCGGGGCCATTGGGCCCATCGACATGTCCTGGCCGAAATTCCCACTTGAATCATCTTGAATCTAACATCGCCTGAACAAACACAAGTTGAGCTATCGCAACTCGTCCATGAAAAGAATTGAAAAGACAACTTGATGTTTCACATTTCTGCAAGTTTCTACCTCACTCAAGCGACTGAAATACTATACTTTCATCCGTGGCGGCGGCCACTACAAACTGAGCTAAGTCCAACAAGGATCGAATGTGAGGCACTGTTGAGTTGCGCCTGCATGGTCTCGCCGACACTTTGGATAATGCTCTCTGCCAAGCTTAGCACGGTCCGTCTTGGGGCAAAGATTTGGAATGTGAGAATCTCGGGTGACAAAGCTGAGACCTTTGTTGCCTTTCTTTCTCGAGGATGATAATGACAATGCAGGATTCCACCGTTAGTTTTACCTTCCCACATCCACCTTCTCCAATGATGCTGGTTAGGTTTAACAGGGGGTAAGTCCTTGGGTTCCCCTGCACTCCGTCCATAGGCTGAACATCGTACCTCCAGTGTCTCTTGAGTTCGACCAGCCATATTTCTACCCCTGGCAACAAAACCTGCCTTTCTCGTCACTCTAAAAGGTTTCAAGAGAAACCCCAGAGGAATGACCATGTCGGAAATCACGATTTCTTGTACATGATAATCCATCGAAGTTACATCACAAATTCTCAGGCTGTAAGTAACCAGAAAACAAAGCCACTTTTGTGTCTGCGCCAAAAAAAAAAGCACTTATCGAGAGTCTTGCTAGTCTTGTTCAACATGAATGACCCTAACCCATCAACAGAAAGTACATCCAGATGAAGTTGCTTTCTCAACTTGGGTGCCTCACATCCCCGTGAAATGATTTGGGACCAACTTTGAGATGGCCAGTTTTGGCCATCAGTTTGCATTTTCAGCTCCCGAGGACTCGCCGACCCTCCCATGCCGCACGCTTGCGGCTTGTTCTCCTGGAAATGCAATGGCACTCATCTGGGTGACTCGAGCGGCTCTAAACTTCTTACCTTCCGAGAAAGTTCTGGGTTGCTTCTGGCCTGAGCCAAAAGCTTCTAGCTCTTCCAGCTAGGCAGCTAGACTAGACATGGTAGACTTATGACGTTTTGGCTCTCAAAGTGTGCAACTTGCCCACACCCAAACAAGGCCCCGCAGTGGCCCAAAGATTGACCACTACAGTCCTTGCCGATAACCACTGCGAACGTGACGGCTGTCCTGGGAAACAGTGCAACATAGTGCAAATGCTAACCTCGAAACTTGAGAGGGTCATCTGTTGCCAGTTACAGAATGTCAAAAATGGACACAACGCCCGGACCCGGACCCACCCGAAGCCAGTCCCTGGTGTCAAGACAGAAGCAAAGGGTCCCATCTGCTTGATGTGCCTCACAAATTCCGCTGTGACTTGGCACCAGTGCTGTGATCATTCTACTCAAATTTCTCAAATTAATTCGAATCAAGAAAATATTGTGCTGTCTACTAATTCTACTGCTAGCGCCAATCAAAATAGGAGCGAAAGAGACCAAAAGAGTCTGTTCATAGAAGTCATCAACTTCATCAACTCCATCGACTGGAAGGGGCTGACAATGCTGACATGTCCAGAAAGATCCTGCTGCTCAGGCACACAAAGACATCTGCCCCAAAGACCTGCAAATGCAGGGTCAACAACGGGAGTCTGCTGGTGGGTTGGAGGGCCCAACCTTTTTGTGGGACCAACCCTTTCCAAACTTGAGGCCAGAGGGAAGGAACGATAGCAGGGTTGGGTAAGGGCCGTAAGGGGAAGGAGAAGAGCAGGGCAGGAAAGGGAGAAAGAAAAGTCTGTTGCAAGAGTCGTCGACAAGTGTTCTTCAGAGTGCGTAAAAAAGGCGTCTGCAGTGTCTCCCAAGGTGTGTTAGAAACATGCCTGTCAAGAGGTGCCAACTATATGTTCCAAAATGTTGCTGGTGAAGGGATTCCGCATACCGCATACCCCAGAAACGTGTCATACCTGTGGATCCCAGGTTCAAAAGGGTATTGCAAAAGTTGTGTGTTAAATTGTATTATATACAGTAACATGCTAAGATGATGTGCCTTCATGTGCCTTCTAGTTGCCAAAAAAAAACGGATCCAGCCCACGACCATCTGATTGTGAGCTGTGCTGGCGGGGGTTATCTCTGGTAAAAGCACAGTTGCACTGATCCAGCCATGTTGTGTTGCTGAAGCAAGAGGGACTTAAAACTAGTTTTTGCAACATGTTCTTGAATGTTCTTGTCAGATTGTCTGAGTGGGAAGGAAATCAGCAAAAAAAGATTGAGATATATAGATTATATATAATATTATTAATATAATAATGTGTCTATATATATTTACTATATTATTATATCATATTACATTGACATCACAATGGCCTCGTGAAGCTCTGGGCAAGCGATAAAACCGAAGCCCGTCTTGGCGGAAAACGACCTGAGCACTGGGCCACTGGGCTCAGGTTGTGGAATCACGACCAGCATCCACCAGGGGGGGCAGAACCAACAGCTGCTACAAGCTGTGGCAGGCTGTGAGAAGCTGTGACAAGCTACTTATTGATGGTTTCACCGTTTCACCTAAACTTTGATCAGGTGACTCCAAGAAACACACGTCCGTTGGCATTATGTTTTCCTTCTGGTTCTTTTTGCAAATAACCTTTAAGACGAAACAAGTCAGCACCTGTCACTCACATTTCTGCTTTGTGCGCTATTCATGCTATTCATCTACACAGAGAAACACAACACGACGCAAATCTCATGTCTCTCATGTCTCTCATGTCTCTCATGTCTCTCATGTCTCTCATGTCCACAAGTTTCCGTATGTTTCCGTTCCCGGACTGGGATCTCCAGCTTCAGTGTACCCATGGCTCGCTTCTCCTGGGGACAAAGATTTACCAGTCTGTTGCCCAAAGCATTGGAATGGGTCAACTACGGTCAACTAAGGATTCGAACAAATTGTGTATATATATATATATATACGATTATATACGTATATCATTTACTTATACTTATATTCATATGTATATTTACATTTATATTTACTTGTCGTAGTATTGCATTAGATTCAAGCCTACATGATTGAGTGGTTGACTCTTTGACATTACATCTGGGTCAACGGGGTTGCACTTGGGCCCCAGCTGTCATCCCTCGTGCTGGCGCATAGGTTCTCGGTGAATGCTGAAGTTGAAGGAGGATGGTTGTGGATTTGGCCAGTTGTGCCGCTATGCCAAGGAAACAACAATGTCATACAATTTGATACAATCAAACAAAACAAAAAGTGGAATCACCTCACCAAAAGCAAAGAGTTCAAACAGAGCACACTTCAAAATTAGATACTGACGTTGCATGCCTAATGCCACGAGTCAAGTGACCTATTTATACCAATTTTGCAGTCATGCAAGCAACCCAACTCTTTTGGTCAAGGTGAGGTGGGTCTTGGGTCCATGATTTGTTCAAGAGTCTGACAATACAAAAGCTCTCATTGAGCAACCAAAACGATACAGAATTTTGCGAACATGAGAAATGTTGCCGTTTGTCTCACGCAGGAAATTATGATTCCTTAACATGCGATTCTTGATTGCCAACAGCAATCAAATCATTTCATTGTCAAAATTTGTTCCGTCCATGTCCATCCAAACGATACGATTTTGGTTCTTAACATGCACAACTCTCAAAACCCACAACGGCCGAGCCAGGCTGAGTGCTCCCTGCAAATCAGGACATGCGAAGCCAACGATTGACCTCAGTTGCCAAACAGTTTCACCGAGGGCACCGATTCGAGTTATGGTTTAGGACCCTTTCGTCCCAAACAGTCAGTACAAATGAACGGGAATTTCACACCCAACTAAAAAGTAAAAAATCCACACCCTCAACCAAAGAAACCAAAAACTGGAACGCTGCGGCATTTGGCACGGCAAGAGTACACTGGAGGGGGAACCTACCTTGGTTTCTGGTGATGTCTCTGTTGCATCTTCGGCATTTAGCCATGTGTCATTAATCCCAGACAATCACAAACAGAAAATACGTATATAAATTATATACATAAATATATAAGTAACATTTCAATATATTTCATATGTTTCATTCATTGTATTCATTGTATTCATTTCTGATTGTTCCGCAACTTTTGGCCGAAAACCAGAAACATTTCATAAACTCCGTCAAGCACTGCACCGAGGCGCGGTGCCAAGGTCGGACGATTTCGGAGGAGTTCCCCCAACACCGCCACAGCTTGCTCTCGAGGCATAGTCATCAGCGCCTCCACGAAAGCCTCACGAATGATCGAATGATCTGGTGAATCTGGTGGATATCCACATGGATCTACAAAACTAAAGGCCGTGAATTGCACTAATCATATCTAATCAATTCTAATCATAACATTCAACCAAACCACCGAAGTTGTGAATAAAACTGAAATCGCAATCCGGTGTTTGCATACAGTGCCGTCAAGAAACCAATGTTCAACGATTTGTTGGAACCATTTGATATGCGATCCAGATTCGTGTAACAATTCAACCATGCAAAAGATCCCATGTGCAAATCCGTACATGGGTTCTAGATTTTTGCCGTTCAATTAAGTCTCCAAAACACTTTTTGAATGATCCAAATTGTACGCTTGCGGTCGTGATTTCATGTTGTGGTTGATAAATGGTTCTGGAATATGTTCGAGTTCGATTTGAACCGGGTCTCCTGAGTATCCACAATGCCCTCAGCCATGAGCATCACAAGCCGGAGCTAAAATTGCTGGAAAACGGTCCGAACGGTGCTGTCCAATGCACCTGTTTTATCTGTTTTGCAATGATGTTTTCTGAATGTCACGGCTGTCACGGCATGCATTGCTTCGCACGAATATGATGATCGCACCAAAGCAACACTTGACGGAATGAGCCCGGACAACACGTAACTTGGAACCCATGAGTTACTGTAATTACTAGTATTCAATGTGTGTGTGTGCATGTGTGTGTGTGCGTGTGTGTGTGTCAATTGTCAGCAATCATTGTTGGCCCGGACCAGCTGCATGCAAGCACAAACAATCAACCTGAAACGGACACATGTGGCTACTAGTTGTGGCATATGTCATTTTTTTGTCCGCGAACTGTTGGATAGTTTTGAGTGTTGACCATGAAATGGGAATGGGAATCCATGAGCTCAGTTTCAAAATCAATCATGCCACCAGACAACCAAGGTTGTTTAATGGAAACACCAACCAAAACACAAGAGCCAACAAAAAGAAAACTTTTGCATACTTTTGCAAACACAAATCATTCAAAAAGATTCAAAAAGCAGTTTTGCGCAAAAACATTGGGATTGTGCCCAAATCCACCACGCACCAGCCCTGCAGAGAAACGCTCAGGTTATGACAAGACAAAACCAAATCAACACGCCCCAGCCGGTCACTTACAACGCGGACATGTATGCCAATGATCTTGCCAATACCAGATCTTTTCCTCTTCTTATCTGTGGGCATCTGATTGAAGCAGGCTCCTCCTCCTCAAGCAGAAATTAGCAGGTGGTTATCACTACAATTGTTTCAAGAAAAAGGTCACAGAATTTGAAGACCCAGTCATAGGCCTCGATCACCCCATTCTCAATTCCTGAGTTGAAAAAAAATCTCGCTGAAGAGGAGCCGTTTTCATCCGGGTGCCAGTCAATACGGAAGACACCAATGAACACCAATGTCTTTTCTATGTGTTCAAGCGTCTTCAAGCTTCAAAAGACGCCGACGTGCGACACGGCGTCGCTGACCGACCTCCTAACTGGTTGCTTCCAGGTGTACGGTGGAGGCCCATAGCACCGGCTCTTAGCAAAAAGGCCAACTGTGTTCATGCAAAAATGTTGCAAGCGACACCCCAAAACAAACGCGGCCAGCACCACAATGGTTGGTCAACTGTGGCACTGGCGCCAGGCAGCAGACTTTCAGACTTCAAAACACCACAGGAAGACTAAGGTCTGGAAAAGCTGGGTTTGGAACTTTGCACACAAAGCGCTCAAAATTGCCACCTGGCACGACTATCGAAGGGGGCTGCTGTAATATATAATGTCTGTACTAATCCTGCATTCGAGAGTGATTTTGGTCTTGCTCGTACAGCGCAATGTCTAGCAAATCACCTCTGCACCACTGGTCGATGGCCTCTTGTGGTGCCTCTTATTCACGCAAAAAATCGGGCAAAGCAGGACAAGTCTGGGAAAAATGCTGGGAACTGCATGCGCCCTCCAAAGCCGGGCAGCTTCAGAAGGGATTTGTCCAACTCTCCTACTTCGCAAATGGACCCCTTCAGAGCGCCAGTTGACAAGAAAGTTCAGTCCAAGAATGTCCAACATTGGAAAAGACTGACTGCGCGTGTGTATGCAGAAAGTCTGCACGAACTCTGCATCCAAATTGAGTTTGGATTGTTTAGAATGATGGAAATGCTTAAAATACTTCAACAAACTGATGAAGCCCTTATGGCAGCTCTGATCACGGAGAAAGCTCATGCACGTTGAAAATGGCACACACCAGTGGAGTTGCCCATAGCTCACTAAGTCGAATTCGACCCTCCACGAAGCGATGAGACGCACAACCATGCAAACATCGCCAAAACAGGATGTGTGACATTGGATGAAATAGAATAACATAGAATACCTCTTAGTCGAAATCCACAAAACAATCGTAGAAATCCCCTTCTTAGTCGACACTAAACTCACTCACAGTCTGGGTGCAAGCTCGAGGAGGGTGCTTGCCGCTTTGGAACGGGCGGACAGGCATGAAGTGTAGTGAAAATCCAAGACCCGCTTTGTACTAAGGCTGGAGCAGGAAAACTATTCATTGAATTTATTGCATGCCATTGCGTGCGATAATTGTTGGGTTGCAACTTCAAGTATTAGTCCTTCAACCTTCAAGCAAGCTTGTTGAACTGCTACGGGACTACACTTTACATCCGGACCGACCCTGCAACGTCCGCACCCCGGGGCCAGCTTCCAAAACAAAGAGTAGAAAGCCAACTTGAAAGCAAACCATGAGGCGACGTTTGTGCTGAAAACCATGCAGGAACTCCTTCGTACACATGCTGCATACTGAATAGCTACGCATTCGGGAATCGACTTCCATCCAAAGATCTCAGACTCAAATGAATTCTGACCACAATTCATCGCGGGAAATGGTCTCAATCACCACTACTGCCCGTCAGACCCCGGAGGATGCCGGGGAAAGGCTCACGAGATGCTGTGCAGCCTGGGGTTCACTCTTCCGAAGTAGCCGGGTTTGGATGGTTTGGTGGCAAAGATGGTGAGGAGGCTGAAATAGGCTGAGTAGCCATCCTAGCTGCCCAGGCGGTCTCATGTCAATTGCATTCTACCAATATCCGCTGGAAGCACAAAAAGGATTAAAGACTGCAGTGCTTCAGAATGACTTAATTTTGATGAATTCACGCGGTGCAGCTGTATATAAGCACTGCCTTGGCTGGCAAAGGTTCATACCGCACACAAGGGCTCAACCATGAGTGTGTCCCCCCAAGTGTGTCCCTTTGTCTCAAAATCTTGATACGCCCAAGCCTTTTCGGCAGGTCCTTGGAGAGTGGAGATGCGCAGTTACAATCTGTCTTAATGTCTTGATGCATCCAATGGCTTCAAAGTAAGCTCTTCAGAAAACCTCCTGCAACCCCAAAGCAACAAGCCATAACCTTCCGCAGTGTCGATACCAAGAGTTGTTTGGATGGTTAATTGATGATACCAAGACTTGCAGGATCATTCAATGCAAACCAAGGGAGGTCCATCTCGCGAAGGATGCTGACCATCCCACTTTAGTTAAAAAAAAAGTTCCCTCATTCCCACCCCATTTCCAACAAATGAATGCCAAGCGCATTCATCTGTCCGAAATACTTTGTATTACTTTGTTATATGCATTACCATGATATGGCATGTGGCATGGTATGATCGCCTCACAATGACAGGACTTGTCCAAGGTAGTATCTTTGGTACGAGTACGGGGCGGAAGCTTCCCTTGCCAGCGTCGCAGCGGAAGGCATGCAGAGCGGGGCTAAGGATGTGGAGCCTCTCGACGTGCCAAAGAATCAACAGCCGCGGTCTCGAAGCTGGTCCTTTTAAAGAAAAGGAGCAACGGAGCAACATGGCGAAACAATGCCAAACATATCTGATGGACACGGTCCAACCCTTTTGACTCACATCACAGCTGCCCTCGTAGTGAATTCGGACCCGAGGCACCTCAGCCGCGAGGTAATAACCAGGTAATTCAATCCTTGCTGGGTTTACTGACTACACAGTCGATTTCATGTACACGATATACGATGAGATCGATAGAGGGTATGTTGAGACAATGTGGACCTCCAAACTCCCCAAGTCCAGGGTTTTCCCTACTTTAAGAAATTGTTAAATCGTTGAATGGTGGATTGGATTCTCCAATTTGGCACCCACAGATAGTAATCACCCCCCAAGTCCCCAAACTGGAAATCACGTTCTGTCCAAGTGGGCGAACCGTGGATCAAAATTGATTCTGTGACCAATGGCCCAATAGCTCGACAATGAAAATTGTGACCTTGAACTTCAAAAAGTCACGGCTTCAAGTTGTGACCCGCCAAGTCATCAGTTGACTGATTTGAAACAAAACGAACATTAATTACCAAACATATGCAGCCTAGGTCTTAGGTTTCTCAACAAGCGGTTTTACGACTTTAAGGTGGTTTTTGATCCTGAACTAACAGTTTCCGAGGGGGAATCTTCACCTCAAAGGCAGACCACCTTAGTTTTCCGTCGTGAGACGCTTCGAGATCTCATGATACCTCGACCGTCCCAGCGGCCCCGCCGGCGGCCCCCCCGCGGTGGCTCCACGGCTCCCAGCCAAAGATCCGTCACTTGCAGCGCCACGCCGCCAAATTGTCCATGTGTAGCGCCTATTCCATGATAAGAATCCCTTTTTTTGAAAACGTTCTACCGTTTACGGGTGTCCAAAAACAAGGCTTGAATACTTTATTCAATCGTGGTTTTGGTAGTGGAAACTATCCTCGTGATCATCGTCAACAAAAACAAGAACAAACCTGGCAGCTGTCTGGCTGCCACCCCCAAGGCTCAAACCCGTCGACCCATCGACCCATCGACCCATCGACCCATCGACCCGTCGACCAGCACCTCCGCACACCGCGCTGTACCCACGTGCAGTCCATCGATCACACCGAGTTCATCCACAGGTGCTTTGGCATTGCGAACACAAAGGATGCACGACATGCCTTCGGAGTGCGGATCTGCGTGTACAAAAATAGGTGTTTGAAATTGTTTGAAGACTGAAGATTGGAGTAACCTTTCCAAACCGTACAGACTCCCAGAAATTCAAGTCCAGAAGTTGTGATCCCAATGTATGGTCACATAATACACACAGACCCCAAGGTTTGCACAAGCCCCAAATGCCAGTTGCACTACATTATCAGACATGTTCTGTGCGTGGAACAATACAATCAAGCTAGTCGAGTTCACATGGGGTTTAGAGTTTAGTGTTCAGGGTTTGTGGTTTGGGGTTAAGCATGATACATCATCATCATCATCATCATCATCATCATCATCAGCAGCAGCAGCAGCATCAGCATCAGCAGCAGCAGCATCAGCATCAGCATCAGCATCAGCATCAGCATCAGCATCAGCATCAGCGTCGTCATCGCCGTCGCCATCGCCATCACCATCACCATCACCATCGTCGTCATCATCATAAGCATAGTCCAGAGTCCAAACGCTCATTGAGAGTCCAGGCAAACCTCAGGGTCTTGCCGTCATGTCAATATAGATCTTGCCAATATTAGTAAACTATAGTGAATTCATGCTGACTAGGTGCAATGACTATCTTCCCTCAATTTGCGGTTGCGAACCCATGTTCACTGAATACATTCACATGGTTTCTCGCTTTATAATCATTTTCCTTCAGCGGTGGCACTTACAGCGAAGGAATCTTTCGTTCAATGTGTAGCCAAGTGCTTGGTTCCTGACATTGTCTGACACATTTAAGATCATTTGAGTCATTTGAGTGGATATTTCTAGATTTTCGTTTGGTCGTTAGTGGCCAAACCAGGGGATGCCCTAGCCCTAGCCTGTCGCGGTATCGCTCTTTGGCTGCACAGCGCTGGTCAGGCGCCTGGTTTCCAAAGGAGGATCAAATTAAAAAGTTCCGCTCGACCAAGAGAAGCAGGAATGGATAGGAATGGTATCCTTGTTGAGCCTGTCAAGCTATGTCAAGCTGTGTCAAGCTATGTCAAGCTGTCGATTCCATATGATTCGATCTGTCTTTTCTTCGACCGTATACCCTCGGCGCTTGGACCCTCAGCCCGACCTGGCAGAAAGAAGGCATAGACCTTGCGCCTCTGTCCAAGGTCCGTTCATGCGAAGAAGGACCTGGGCTGCATCGTATCCCAAAGTGGTGGGTTGACTGTTCCTGTTGCCACAAAGCGCTCAAGCACTCAGAAAGGTTCAGTATTTCCTACCTAGACTAAAGCTTTGATATCTGTTGATGCGTTTTGAATGGGAATTTATCTCATGTGCTGGAAATCCTCATTGGGCACATTTCAAGTATCAAAATCCCAAGGTTATCACCAGGCATGACAGGCTTGATTTCCCCCAAAGCTTCCACGGAAGGTCTCAAACAAAAAACGAGCTGGGGTAAAGGCCCTCTGGAAGTGTTGACGGAAAACCGAGCTGGGGTAAAACATGGTAAAAAGACCTTGAAATCGTCGACCAGGGCACATTGCGGCAATGCACCAAGAGATCCGATCCGTCCATGCCTGGTCCCAATTTCTAGGGATAAGTTGATTTCTGGAGTAAGAGCGTCACCAGTGTCACCAGTGTCACCCTGTAACCCCTTAACTGATGTCATGCCAATCACTTAAAAAGAGAATACACTCCGCTGCAATCCCGTAGATATTTTATGATATTTTGGTGGCTTACTATCACTGCGATGAGTTGATTGATTGAGGTGCTTACAACCTTACAACTACAGATCAAAACTTTCAACAAAAAACTCACCCGGATCAATATTGCCAGCAGTTCAATTGTTGGATGACCACTACTTCACTACTTCACCCCAGTCCGTGTGCTCCGCACCTACGAAATCCACAAGCACGTGGCAGGTTCCGCCACTCTGTGTCAAATCTCCATCGTTGGCATCGTTGGGAACTTTCTCGGCTTTGCTACGGATGGCCATGGAGATTTTCCCTTTCTTGCACATCCTTAGAGGTTGACATGTTTGATACTCGAATCTTCACCAGTCTATCAATGTTTATCACCTGCATAGCATTTTGCACCCAAAATACCACACAGATTGACTGGGTTCACAAAAAGTGATGCTCAATGGCCACCTGCATCTTGTGAAAGAAAATGGTGACGTCAAGGCAAGCATCACATACAAGTGTGCAGAGTTCCCGCGAGGTGTGGGTGCCTTGGTTACCCCGGGAGGTCTTCTTGGGGGAGCTGGCTGATGTTGCAAGATGTTGCAAGTTCACTAATAAAGAATGGCCCTCCTTCAGTTTGCGGAAAACATGCATTAAATATCATTAAATTACGCACCCATGGACCTCAAAGAGGTCAAAGCAACCAAATCCAGCTCTGGTTGCAATGAACAAAAAGCAAGTGAGAAGAAAGAAAGCTAGGTAGAGCAAAAGGGGTCAATTTTGGCATGATAACCAGAGATGCGACAGGATTTTGCTGCGTTGCAAAGAGAAATTAAGACAGAGATCAGTTTCAGTTTGGAAACATGACAGTATCACAAAAAAACAACAGAAAACTATCACATTGGTTTTCAAAAATGATCAACTGTTCCAAATGAATGTTTTTAACCCCTAAACATGACGATTTGTGCGTACCAGCACTTTGCCAAGTCACCACATCGGGGGTGGAGAAAATCGACTGGCAATCCTTCCTGGTGGACACCCGTTGAAAATATGTGTCAAAGATGTCGATTTCAACTTGGATCTCTTGTGTCTCACAATGTCTTTGCACTAAAACCGCACACACTTGCTCTGCAAATGAATTATTCCCGAAATGGCGAAATGTGGGGGTCTGATCCAAGTCTTTAGAAGCGACTGCTGACAAGTTTCAAAACAATGATGCTTGCGTGCTCCCCAATGGAACTTCCCATCTGTGCAATGAAGACCTTGGCAAAGTGCCTCGGCAAAATTGTTTCAGAAGCTGTCAAAGCCTCAAAAATATGAAACAAAACAAACCACTTAAGCAACTTCTAGCAACAACTCATTTTTCTGTATTTTTGGTCAACGGGACCAGAAATTCCGAAGCCTTCGCCAAGTGACCCTCCGCCCTCCAAGTGGGCCTTGGCCACCTGCAGTTGCATCTCGACACGCTTTGCCAGGGCCAATCCATCTGCCTCACGCCTCACGATTTCACGGCTGCATATGATGGCTGCAATCAGAACCAGTAAAGTTAGTAAACAGTCTACGAAGGGCGTGCTAGGACTCATATGCAATTATTGTACTTACGAAAAACATCTATAGCGAAGTATTTTACCACTATTTCAGCTGGAATTGATTTTTGTTTTTTCTTAGGGGGTGCTATAGATATGTTTCTTACCAGGTAGTGCCCGGCCGGAAGTTTCGACAAAATGAAGTGGCTATAAGAAAGCAATGGCCTATAGACTAATACGACTTTTTGCGATGCAGAAGCAATGAATTGTTGAAGTTGTGAGGTGAATCAACGAATGAGCAAAATGGTCGTTGAGATGCTAATAAAACAACAGAAAGAATCCATGCACAACTGACTGAACCAACCAATGAACCACAGAATGGGTGAACCTATGAATCAACGAATGAGTGAGTCAATGAAGCAATTAACCAATGAATCAATGAACCAATGAATCAATGACTCGATGAATCAATGCACTTTTTCTACTTCGTTTTCCAACAGTGCTCCGACCCCTGCTGTTTTTTTGGATTTGAAGTGCAAAATCGAGCTCTGGCTGCAGTCTCGCGCAAATTTTGCCAACCTCGTCTTCCAAAGGTGCTCCGAACATACAAAATTTTGAAATACAAATCGAGCTCTCGCTACAGTCCTGTGCGCTTTTTGTCGACAACTTTCCCAGCTCGAGGCCCACAACCGCGGAAACAGCGACCTTACTTTGGCGACCTCAAGAGTCACATTCCCCGAAAAAACACATGGTTTCGCGCCTGGGAATGTTTTCACCCGCAACTACTTGATGATGGGATATGATGCGTGATTCACATGATGATGTGGTTGGCATGATGGTGTGAATGCTAACCATGACCATCGTCTGTAACTCGGAAGTGTTCTAACTAAATTTCCTTTGATGATATTGCCCAAGCCCAGTCCAATGGACTGAGAGCAATTCCCCAGATTGATCAAAGCGAAGAAAGGCTATCTGCTCTTTGGTCTGGAATGGCCCTCTGATTCCAACTGCAAACCCGATTGCAAAACTCCTAGCCGTTGAACCTATTCAGTTATGGGAATGTCTACCATCAAAATCAAATGGTGGAAGTTCAGGTATTTACAATCTGTCACCTGCTCCTGGGAGGCTCACCCTAGCTTGAGCTCAAACAACATCCCGAAATCCGAATTCCGTCGAAATCATCGAAATCCTGCCTCACAGCAATCTTGTGATCCTGCAGCACGACTCGTTGCGGAGTGGTGGAACGAACCGATCGTGGCATCGTGTAGTGCTGGGCAGAGGTCAATCGCAGGAGGAGCGGCATCACCTGGGACAAAACCCGCAAGGGCTAACATTGACAGCCACCCTCTCTAAAACGGTTTCAAAAGCGGGGTCATTGGGTTCGTGCAAACTTTTAGTACCTCCAAAGATCCAAAACAAATAACACCATCACAAATCGCTGATGCACTATGAACTCCTCTAAAGACCAAGAAACGAAAATCATCGACAAAACACTTCTGTAAACATCTGTAAACCTGCCAAATATGGCCAACACCTTGAACTTTCGCCCCACAAACGAGCTGCATTCCCTTGCCTGGAAGCAGCGTTGCAACGCAGCACCCAGGAAAAGGGCTGGAGTCAGATCAAAATCAGGCAACCTGGGAAAACAATGGAAAACATGGGAAAGCCTGGACAGGGAAAACTTCAAACGCTGGGTTGGTCTGGAAAAGATTGAAGATTCGGCAATAGACCCTATTTGGGTTTTGGGCAAGTTTATCCATGCAAGTGGCTGGCCCAGCGCGTTTCCAAAACAATTCATCAAAGACTTTTCAATTGTGTCATCGTTCATAAGAAACCAACAAACTTTGGGTCCCTGATTCAGTTTACGCCCCAAAACAAATGGTCGTAATCATTGCAATTTTCGTTCCTAACTATGCCCAGGAACGCCCTTGTTGCTGCACTGTGCCAGTGCCAGTGTGATCGGCACAAGCTGCCTGGACAAATTTCATCACATGCCAACGAGTCCCCAGTATGGTATTGTATCCTGTATACATTTTTATTTACGTATACAGTATACATAAATGTTAATAGTTACATTAATACACATAAATATGAATTATATACATATATGATTCATATATGTATACATCCATCTATAATGCGTATACCTGACTCTTCGGCCGGATTTGCACATATCCCAATCGCTAGATCCATCGCATCCCAAGTGGGGCCCACAGCAAAACGGCTGGCCTTTCACATCCTTGCTAACAGCTCTCAACTTGCAAAGATCCTCACAAAGACTGTTGCACGGCCCGTTTAAAGAATCAACGTGAACACGGATCGATTGCAAAACTTGAAAGCGATACCTCAGGTAGACCTAGTCCAATGTACTCAGCAAGTTCTAGCCCAAGTATGGGAGACCCGAAAACGATTCCACGTCGCAAATCAGGGTTGCGTGTGAAAATAGTTGTTCATAATTGGCAGAAACAATATGCTGTATGCTAAACCCAACAACAGGGTATGGTTGTTTCAACATATGGATAGACAATGGTGACTGGATGTGTACATGTTGCGTCATATGAAAAAATGTGATAAACATGTTTTTGTCGAAAACATTTTTCCATGAAATTGCATGACATTTGCGTAATATTTAAAGCTGAAACGAATCAACCCCAGGTGAAACATAACATGAAAAAACACGAAAACTATATATATTTGGACCTGTTGTTTAACCAATTCTGCGAAAATAATCCTGGCAATGACCGGAAATTCAACCTGCCATCCAGCCTGAAATGTCATCGCATCCAAGAAGTTCATGCCCTCCAAGGCGACCAATGCTGCACACATTGCCCCAAACGCCTGCAGTACTAGTTTGCGGGTTGGCAAATGAAAAAAAAATAGAAAACCGTGCCTTTACCACATCCTTTAACGTTGGCATACCTGTGCGCCCGCTGATTGATTCTTTTGATTCCAATATAAACATATTGGCGCGAAACCCAGGCCTCTTCGAGGAGAGCTTGTTGGAAGAGCCCCGATTAAAATCACTCAAAATTCTGGGCCAACAACGGCAAATTGAAAATTGACTGAACATATCCGACATGTTCGTATTTGTGCGGTTGCGGATATGCATTTGTTCGGATGTTTGTGTTTTTTTTGGACATTCACGCACTGTTTCCCTTGATCTTGTTCAATAACAATTTCCCGAATTCTACTTCACCAACAGATTCATCAAATTGTGTGCCAACACGGGTACATGCAAAATTATGTTCAATCCGTGCTCACGAACTTCGGGGACGCTCATGTCAGCCCACAACATATCACGGACACCATACAGAATTTGATGTTGCATTCCTCTCAAAACACGACGGCCCACTCCAGCAAGTTCGATCTGAAAGTGCATATGGCAATCAGTGCTTGTGGCAATTTTTGGTGAAGCAAAAACCGAGTGGTGAATGCAATTGGTGCTTGCGAAGCCCTGCAGTGTGCTGATGAAAGATGCATGTAGCAGTTTTCCTTGCTAACAACAATTTCCAAGGGCTGTGGAATTTGTAGGTGAAAATGCAAGGTGAGGTGCGCAAATGTGCCAAAACCTGCAAAATGCAAGGAACCTTTGGCAAGGTGGGGTGTAAAGATTTCTCCACACCAATGTCCATACATTTCCATTGTTTCCAAGCTAAGTTGTCAATTTGATCTTTGATAACTTGCGTTTTTTCTCAATCTCTTCGTTCTTCAGCGCTAATCGCACGCCTTGTCAGCAACTCAATTGCTCGAGGAAAAGAACCTCGACCATCAGCCATCATCTGAACAATCCTATCATTGCCAACATCCGTGTTCTTTAAATTTCCTGTGATTTGAGATTCAAGTGTGGTTTCATTGCTACTCTGGTTGGGTTCAGGTTCAGGTCTCCATCGCATGTTCTCCTCTATCTGGAAATTCAACCACCAGATATCAACCATGTTGATCTGCTATCTCTTGCGCCGGCTGAATTGCTTGATCACGGGGAACATCCGTCCGCATGACGATTTCATACTCACGAGGTCTGCACTCTCGTGCGACGTCATTTTCTTCACTTCTATTGGCACTTGAACTTCTGCACCTGCTTTTTGTCCTTCTCGTTCATGATTTCGTTCAAATTTGTAGCGCAAATACTCATAGATGGGTCGGATTTCATCCACGTGTTCCTCGATGCATTCCTTGCTTTTCTCCCATAACCATGCTTCTGGAGGATCTATCCCCACCTTCGGCAACGGCATAATTGTTTCCATCTGTTCAACTTGGACGGAGGCCACATTCGCCCCTACCCCAACTAGGGTTGCACTCGCCCCTACCTCAATTACCTTTCTATTTAATAGGTCATTCAACCTTTCAGGGGTTAATGTGGGGACAAGGGGCATTTAGGTGGGACTTGGAGACATTGGTTAGGGGCGGAACAGGGGTCACGTGTTTTTCTATTTTAAAAATCATTCAACCTTTTAGCCTTTTAGGGTTTAATCTGGGGACACCGGACATTTAAAGGCGACTTGGGGACATTGGTTAGGGGGGACCGGGGCCACTTGCCTTTCCACTTAAAATGTCATTCAATTTTTTAGGGTTTAATCTGGGGGCAAGGGACAAGTTCCAGGTACGTGATGAAGAGGTCTATCATGTCATACTCCTCATTCACCACAGCAACCATGCAAGACGTAGGTTGTTGTACATGGTGTAGACCTGAGACCTTCTGAAATTCACTGCTGTTACCACGAAGGTTGCGGCCAAGCTGTCCTTCATCTCAGCTATCCACGTAGCTCGATCAGTTCGGATACGTGATCTGTTTCTGGTTCTAGTCGAATTGGTTCCACCGTTTGAACCTTCACCACGCCTTCCACTAGGAACGATAGACGCGGGGACTTATTGGACCATCATCACTGCACCAATGCCTGCTGCCAGAAAACTGAAATTTGTGGGAGATCACCTGACAGGAATGAAGATGAGGAAGATCACCCTTGCAATAGTGCCACGCTGCTGCTTGAAACGCTGTCATGAGAATCTTATGAACCTTCTAGTCTGCAAATTTCGACGCGTTTCAATGTTTCAACACCTAACTTCTTCGTACCCAAATTGCTGGATTCATCTTGGTGCTGGTTTTGCTCACACACACACACACAACTTACTCACACACGATTTGTCCACACACAACTTACTCACACACGATTTGTCCACACACAACTTACTCACTCACGACTTGTCAACACACAACTTGGCAACACACAACTTACTCACACACAACTTACACACACACACACTTGCTCAGAATGGTCATTGCGAATTTTGTTGTGGAATGCATCTTGCGTGCACAAACACTCCAATTACACCTGACAGGAATGGGTCGGCGAAGCGACCCGACCAAGTATCAAAAAGATATCATCGCCATAGCCAGTGCAGAATGAAAAATTTGGAAGCTGATCCTTCCCTATCAACCAAGACAAATCGTTCCCACCTTGACAGATTGCGAAAACTTTACAGAACTTGAAATTGACATCGGAAATTGCAGAAAACTGTCTGGATGGCCAATCCAGATATCCCACTCTGTGACCTAACTTCGTTGACCTGGGTCAGTCAAAGAGTGCCCAGTTCCCCTGCGAAACTTAAGAGTTTTACATCTCTTCAGACGGTTCACCTTTTTAAGGCTCCGACAAATGAGATGAAGGTGAAAATGAAAGGGAAATGGAAACGAGATCACGATGGAAATGAGATGACAGCTACTTAACCGGGACACGAGACGGGGAACGCAAAAGAGGAGAGGAAAAAGGGAAAACACCAACACCAACACATCTAGCCCAGAGCGGGCAAACCCTGAAAAGGTAAGGGAAAAGAAAAAGCGGACGGACGACGGGCCAAACACCGACCAGAGGAGGGGGGGGGCGGACAGAAGCGCTTGACACAACCTACAAGGCGAGAGCCAAACCTACCTTGGCATGCGAAGGACCCAAACCTGACCTAGAGAGGGAGCACGCATGAGATAGGGGACCAATGGGGAACTAGTTGATGAAAATTGATGCATCCACAAACCAATGCAAGAATTCGTGACAAGGCTCAGGGCCCTCGGGGGTCAATTCAAGCCTATTACGGCTGTCAGTAATCGGAAATGAATTAAGTGCACATGACCAAAATGACATGGGTCTGTCTCTCGAGCAGCACAGAAAATGAAGATGTTGTCGCGGCTTCCAGCTATGCACATCGTCACAACGTCACAAGAGAAGAAGGAGAGGCCCAGTACAGCGGCAAGTTGTTTCAACACAGAACCCATCGACGGGTGAAAAGATGACAAATGGCCGACTGTTTCACTTTACTTAGACGAATTACTAAGTTGAAAACTGTAAAATCAGAGATGAGGTCGGAGGTTCGAACTTCCTACCTAGAAAGGTATTCCCCGAAGGGTTCATGCCACCTTGACGAATCCAGCATGAGTCACACACTTGCTCAGAATGGTCATTGCGAATTTGTTGTGGAATGCATCTTACGTGCACAAACACTCCAAATACACCTGACAGGAATGGGTCGACGAAGAGACCCGACCAAGTATCAAAAAGCTACCATCGCCATAGCCAGTGCAGAATGAAAAATTTGGAAGCTGATCCTTCCCTATCAACCAAGACAAATCGTTCCCACCTTGACAGATTGCGAAAACCTTACAGAACTTGAAATTGACATCGGAAATTGCAGAAAATCGTCTGGATGGCCAATCCAGATATCCCACTCTGTGACCTGGCTTGGTTGAACTGGGTCAGTCACAGAGTGCCCAGACCCCGTTCCCCTAGATGGTTCTCACACACACAACTTGTCCACACACAACTTACTCACACACAACTTGCTTGCACACAACTTACTCACACACGACTTGTCCGCACAGGCAGGCGTGGCACTTGGCGACATCGACCTCCACTTTGCGTGGCGCAAGGCGACGAGAGATTTGAGAGATTTTCGCACCGCGCATCAATCGCATGCTCACACACAGAAACCTACCATACTCAGACGGCATCTTCAGTAACTCCGTGTCTTCCGGCGTTTGCTCCATGACGCGTGCAAATCGTTTCGCGGGAGTCCAGGCAAAGTGTGGAGGTCGATGTCGCCAAGCCTGCCACGCAAAGTGGAGATGGATGTCGCCAAGCGCTACACCTGCCACGCAAAGTAGGTCAATGTCTCTAAGTGCCACGCCACCACCCAAAGTGATTCTCCACACAAACACGCAAAGTGGAGGTCGATATCGCCAAGCCTGCCACGCAAAGTGAAGCTTGATGCCACGCCTGCCACAGAAACAGCCACGGCGCCAAACCGGACCCCAGCGCGCCACCGGGGCCAGTCTAGCGCTGTAAGTGCCACACCTGCCACGCAAAGTGGTCCCCAAGCGCGACGCCTCCTACACAAACAGCCGCGACGACAAGCGGCAAAACGGAGCCGAAGCGCGCTACCAGAGCCAACTCAGTGCCATAAGTGCTACACCTGCATGCAAAGTGGAGCCCATGTCCACACTTGACGCAAAGTAAAGGTCGATGTCTTTACAAATTGGGGGTCCATGTTAAATGTCGACACGTGCCACGCCTGCCACGCAAAGTGGAGGTCTATGTCTGGAAGCGCCACGCCTGTAGAGTGAAGGTTTTTGTTGCTAAGTGGCACGCCTGAACAGTCGTCTCCAACTGCTACACCTGCCATACAAAGTGAAGATTGATGTTGCCAAGTGCGAAGTAAAGGACGAAAGGTCGAATGCCGCCACCTGCATGCAAAGTGAAGGTCGATGTGGCCAAGGCATGTCTGCTACGCCTGCTACGCAAAGTGTTTAGCAGATGTTGCCAAGTGCCACGCCTGCAACGGCGCCAAACGGGACCCAAGCGCGCCACCAGAACCAGCCCTATGCCACATGCCACGTCCTGTGGAAGTGAGTCAATTTTGATACGGCGCTAGGCGACGAAGAAAAAGAGATCTCCTGGTCGCTGAAAAGAAAAAACACTTAACACAGCTCACATGACATTCAATAATTGTCTTTTGCAAATGTGTACAGGTATGGAAGATGTCTGTTGAACATGTTTTAATTTGTCTTCTGAAGCTGCCATTGACACTGACTACTGCGCTGGAAACCGCACTTGGCAACATCTACCTCCACTTTGCATGGCAGGCGTGACACTTTAAGACATGGACCTTTATTTTTCGTGGCAGGGGTGGCACTTGGCTACATCGACCTTTGAGATCAACCTTCACTTTGCATCTCAGACGCGTGGATCTTCACTTTGCGTGGCAGGCGTGACACTTCAAGACATGGACTTCCAGTTGGCGTGGCAGGCGTAGCACTTCGCAACATCGACCTTCTCTTTGCATGGCAGGCGTGGCACTTGGAGAGATCAACCTTCAAGTTTCGCCTGTAGCCACAGTGTCTTCCAGCCCTTGCTCCATGGCGCTTGCAAATCGTTTCAGGAAGTGCGACACCTGCGACGCAAAATGAAAGGCAAGGTCTAGAAGTGCCACACCTGCCACGCAAAGTGAAGATTCATGTCCCTCCTATATTTGATGTATGCATCGTACTGGTTTCGCTCCATCCTGACCGAACTGCTGGGTCGTCTAAGGAACTACCGGTCAATCCCTGCCGCCCACCCGAGTGTGCCGGTTAAACTTACCAATCCGCTATGAGATTCAATAGCAGTGATTACTGTGGTAATCGGACCGCGTCCCTTGCCAGCAAAATCGCACCGATTCTTCTTAGTGCTATCACTGATGTCATTATCCAAAGCGTACAAAGGGCCGTTGTTACTTTACAAAGACAGTCAAGAACAGTGGCAGAGAGTCTAAGTGCAGTGCGTTTCTTAGCTAAGAACGCGGCGGGCTTTGACTTGGGTGTTGACAGTAAATGGGAAAGGAAGCAATGCTTCCCTGCAGTTATAGAACGTTTCTATCAATGCCTGGTGCACTAGAACATCATGGGCTTCTGCCCATCTGATCCGACCAGAATATTCCTGGAAGTGATTAAAGCTATATAGTGATGCTGGTCTGACACCAGAAAAATGGCGGGACCAAGTACTAGCTACGAGACTCCCCTACATTTGCTCTGGACCTCACATGGTACAAGTTCCTGGAGGATGATAAGCATTTGCACCGGGCCCAGTATCTTGCAGATTCAGTTCTCGTATAGCTTCCCCAGGTTTCTGCACTTCTATCCTGTGTAGTGCGGTTGTTCTTAAGCTTTGTTGGGGCAGCGCGTCGCTCGACCACAGACGGTTCCTGCTCCTTTCTTCCGTTCCCTGATTTGTTTCGTCTTTTTCAGTCTACGAGATTCTATTGATTGTATTGTGTTGTTTGCGGGCCTTTCTGTGCTTTTCACCCCCTGAATTCGCGCTCTCCCATCTTTTTCAGTTTCCGCTGCATGCTTCTGGTCGTGATCCGGTCCTGGTCGGGGTTACGCCCAGGGCTTGGTCCTGCTGTCGTGTTTCCCAGTGCGCCCGCGCAGCAACAAAGATTGCACACATGGCTCGTTCGCGCACTGTATCTGCCTGCTACCTCGTCGGATCCGGTCAAATGTTGCACCATCGATCTCTAGGTGACTGAGAGTGTCTGTGAAGGGTCTGTGATTAGCTACCATGGAGTACTGGGGGAGGTTCGCAATTTTGTGTTCCATGGCGGAGATACATGGCACCAAAGGAGGCATTGGCCTGTACCATGTTTCCACGTTGCGGTACTGTGACCTGTCTTCCTCTCCAGAGATTCATGAGACACTACGAATGACCATTGGGATCGTGCCCTGCTCAGTGCAGTTAGCTTGTGGTATGGCAGAACACGGATCCGTCTCACTCTTTTTCTCCACATCTGTGTGTGGGGTTCTTGTTTTTGGTTGGGCACTCCGGGGCTTGCTCCTCCTCCCTCGTCCTCCTCGTCCTCCTCTCAACCTGCTCTCACACACAATTTACTCACGCACACAACTTACTCTCACACAACTTCCTCACACACAACTTACTCTCACACAACTTTCTCTTACAACTTACTCACTTACTCACACACAACTTACTCTCACACAACTTCCTCACACAGAACTTACCCTCACACAACTTACTCACATAACTTCCACAAACAACTTTCCCCATACAATTTACTCCCCAAGACTTCCTCTTCCACAACTTCCTCACACACAGCTTACTCTCACACACAACTTACTCACACACAACTTCCACACACACACCTTTCCCACACACATTTTTTTGGTCCGAGTCTGACCGTTTATGCTCTGAGGCACGGTCCTTTTGAAGTCGAGTCTTACTCGCGGACCAGCGGGGAATCGAACCACCACTGGCAATCTGTCAGCGACACAAGAGTCACGCCATACCAACTGAGTCACGAGGACGACTACACTTTCCTACGCGCCAGTTACGCACACACAACTTCCTCACACACAACTTTCTGACACACAACTTTCTTACGCACAACTTCCTCACACAGAACGAACTCTCACACAACTCACTCATACAAACTAACTCACACAAGACTTGCCCACACACTGACACACACACACACTAGACAAGAATGGATCATTATATGATCCGGCAGGAACTGAATCCTGAAACATGCAGATTAGATACGAAACAATGAAATTATTGGCAGGTACGTCACGGTGATCAGCCGTGATATCACAAGCATTGGATAGGTGTCTTCGTTGGCACCTGACCTATCCATGCTCCAGGTGCCCCCTGCGTTATTTAGAAAGGGAGAGGACGGAAGGAAGAAAAAGAGAGAAGTTTTACATCTGTTTAGATGTTACACACACTAGACAAGAATGGATCATTATATGATCCGGCAGGAACTGAATCCTGAAACATGCAAACCAGCCTAGATCGTTAGATTAATGCAGGTACGTTTACACGGGTCCCGGGGGGGTGTCTTCGGTGGCCACCGACCCCCCCGGGACCCCGGTGGCCCCCTGCATTAAATTTAATTTAGAATTAAAAAGGGAGAGGACAAAGGAAGAAAAAGAGAGAGAAGAAGTTTTACATCTATTCAGATGTTACACACACACACCCGGCCGGAGCCGGGTCAACCCTGAAAGGCAAGAGGAAGAAAAAAGCGGACACACGAAGGGCAAACGGCCAAAAACAGCGCAGGGGGGGGAGGGGAACAGACGGACCTCCAGAACCAACCTACACGGCGAAACGGACCTGACAAAAACAGCGCACACACCTAAACCCCACGACACATTACGGAGAGGCACGCGGGGAGAATTAGGGACCAAATGGGGGACTAGTTGATGACAAACAAAACCAAAACAAGTAGTTAACAAACAGGACTCAGCTCCTAGACCTACTGTTCGTGCAATTGTGCCACAACAGGCCCGTGGTCAAGTCGTGCCCCAATGGCATCAAACGGCTATCAAATTCCAACGAATTAGGTGCACAACATGTTTCACCTCACCAGAGACCATCAAAAGAAAGAAAACCGCACCTAAAGATCATGTACCTGCCTGCGTTCTGTCTCTTGTAATGTGACGGTAAAGGCTGCTGCGAAAAAGGAGGTTTCTGGTAGTTCGAAGTGGCTTCACTCAACAGAGATGCAATCCACTGGGTTCATAAAGGACAGCCGGAAAAGCGGGACTTTGCAAAAAGGTGCACAACCGAAAGGCTGACTGTTGCGATTTACTTAGATGAATTACCAAGTTAAAATGTGTGAATTCAGAATTCAAGACTGTCGACACTCACCCTGAAGAGGGTTGCCTCAAATGGCTCCATGGCACCATGTCGGAGCCACCATGGAAATCACACTAGACAAGAATGGATCATTATATGATCCGGCAGGAACTGAATCCTGAAACATGCAAACCAGCCTAGATCGTTAGATTAATGCAGGTACGTTTACACGGGTCCCGGCGGGGTGTCTTCGGTGGCCACCGACCCCCCCGGGACCCCGGTGGCCCCCTGCATTAAATTTAATTTAGAATTAGAAAGGGAGAGGACAAAGGAAGAAAAAGAGAGAGAAGAAGTTTTACATCTATTCAGATGTTACACACTGCTGAATTGGGTTTGAAATGGACCGTCATGTGAATGATCTCGTTCTCGCCTTGAATTCCTTAGAAACCTGGCCGACACTGCTGATAGAAATTGCACCCTACTCTACCAAACCGCTGTAACACAGGAGAGCTTCCAAACTGCTGTAACACAGGAGAGCTTCCAAACTAGCTCGGTACTATGCTAGCACAATTGGTTGAAAAAAAAAGGTTAACATTATAGCACAATGCCATGCCGATGCAACACATGAAGACTCCCGAATCAGCTCAATGCTATGCAAGTACACTATATGAAAATGTCCAAACTATAGCTCGGTGCCACGCCAATGCAACATGAAAGATCCTCAATCAGCTCGGTGCCATGCCAGCGCAACACATGAAGGTTCCCAAATGAGCTCAGTGCCATGCCAGCGCAATACATGAAGGCTCCCGAACAAGCTCGATGCCATGTCAGCGCAATACATGAAGGCTCCCGAACGAGCTCAGAAAATCAAAAACTGCTAGTGCAAGTAATAGAGGAGACAGTACGAAATGTGAAATTCTTTCTTAAAGCAAACAGCGTCATAGAGGAACAGAAATCAACAGTTCGATTTGCAGGTACGTGCAGTTGATCAGACTGCATACCCTCTCCAAACATCAGTAGCTTCGTTGGCCACGGACTGATGAATGGAGCCGTGGCCCCCTGCTCTGCTTTCACTTCAAGGGTTAAAGTACATATGTATATGAGTTTGTGCCTGCGTGTGATAGCAGGATTCACACACACACTGGGCCCGATAGGGCCATTAAGTAGGACGAAACAAGCAACTTTTGGAGTTTTGAAGTTCTAAGCGGAATCATGTCTTTACTTATTTGAAGTGCCAAGCTTAAGCTGAAACCAAATGGTCACAACATGTTTGGTGCAATTTCAACTGTGCAATTCTGATGCTTCAGGAGCAGTCTGTCATGTACATGCTCTTGTCAGGGAAATTTATGATCATGAAGAAGAAGCACCAATGTCAACGGAGGAAGGAAAGAGTATCAATCCGACATCTTGTACATGCGCAATGTCAGCCCTGTTTTCATCCTCGTTACCAATCTAGGCGTACTGAAGCAGCTGGTTTTTGGTCATGTGTCTGTGTGGAAAACGTATTCTGCAAAGTTGCAGCGCCTCATCGATACATCGGAAATATTCTGGATCAACATGTAAATGCAATGCAAAAATATCTTGAAGTTGCGCCCAACAGACGTGTGCAGGTTGTGAATGCTGAACGATCAATCTCATCCGAGCCAAAAGCCCAGAGGTAACACTGCACTAAGGCTAAGACGAACTGCGGACTGAGATCGCTACCCACACTGTCACTCTAAGGGCTTGACAACAAAAGTGCATGTGAGTGAAAAGTGTGTCCAATTTGTCACAACATCTCACCTATTGGTATAACACTATACTCGCCACTTTTGGTAGCTTGAAATGAGAAATCAAAACGACAAAGCTAAAAGTAAATACCCGGATTTTGCGAGGGGATCAAACTGTGAACATCACTTCAAGAAGTTAATTGCCAAACAAACATCAAATTGATTCAATTTGCCATTCCTGTTTCACACTCACTGATAACATAATCACCGCGAACGGCTCTATCATTCTGTACTGTTGATATGACAGCCACATCTTCCGCTCACAAAATCGCAACAGAAATGCAGGGGCACATGGTGAATATATTATTTTGGCGCTGCGCTCACAAATTAATCTAAACATATCTAAATATACACGGCTATGCCCTTGACTTGCGCTAACTGGGACCTGAAAATCCAGCGCCGATCAGAAACATTATGACAAGCATCCCAAAAGAGACTTGCGGCATGATCCGCACAAACGCCTCCGGCATGTATGGTGCAGTGCTGGTGCTGTCGCGAATATGCAACTCCAAAAATACTGGTGGGGCGAGTTGCGTCTGAGAAATGTGAATATGCCATTGCCTTTCGGAATGTTTCTTTCAGTGATCGTTTGACATCTTCTTCACGGTCACTGTTACCATGCTCCCCCTGGAATAGAAACCAGGAACTGGCAACCATTGAGCTTGATGTTCGGCAGCAGCTGAAGGTCGAATATACCCGTCCCGTAGAATGGTACAGGCAGTCAAAATACTACTATTGTGTGCAAAGGTAAAAACAGAGGGAAATTGAGGAGCATCACCAACTGTCTTGAAGGTAGGAATGTCCAAATGGAGAATCACAGCCCCTTTGAACTTTGTGGTCGTAGAGTCCGCTGAATGTGAAAGCTGAATAAATTCTGCTTTCTGAAACATCTCAATCAAAGTTGGAAAAGAATTCATCGCTTTGCTAAGCACAAAACATGCCTCCTTGAGAGTATGAAAGTCACCAGGAAAGGTTGAACGAATTTGATCTGCCAAGAAATCCCCAAAAGGCGTAGCCTGGATGGTAATCTCCGGTTCCAATATAAACCGCCGCTTGCGAGTATAATATTCTGGATTTGGGGCGTACTTCTGTGACGTTTCCACTACCCGACCAAGTTCCAAAGCATTCGCAAGTCTCTCAGAAACTTGAAACAAGTCTGCATGTAACCGTTCATTGAGTAAATAATATACTTCTTCCCATACGCACTGCTGAAAATTTCCGCGGGTCAGAGGCCGAAGGGCATCACAGAAGAAGCCAGCAAGTATTGGTGTAACAAAACACTGTCGACACAATGGGTGTCCAACTTCCAAGACTCGTTCTGTGCTGTCTTTCCAGCGAAAATCATGCACCGTCATGTCCGTCAGTCTTTGAATCGTTGTGTATTCAGTGTATTTGATCTTTCCATGGAAATCATGTGTCTGAACTCTTGCACCATGTAAACGAGGTTTATACTTGGCAGGCTGGCTTTGAGGCGAAGACGAGTTCAAATCTGAGGCTGCTGCGGTTCCAACACCTTCTGAGGTTAAGACTGCATCATGGCCACTCCCTCTTGCGACCGATTGAGAAGCACTTCCAACTTTGTTAGGTTCTGCCACTGTGGAAGGGGCTAACATTTCGGGCATCATGAGGTTGGGAACGGGCATCACAGAGGGGAAAATAGGTTGATATGCCGTTTGAGCTATCTGGGTCAAAGCGAGTTGTGCTTCCACTTGACTTAGACGATCCATCATCTGAGTAAGTTGTTGAAGACCCTGTGCGTCCGAGACTTCAAGCCGGTATTCACCCAGCTGTCCCCGCACACTCAAACTCGCTATTGGTCTAGGTGGTGAATTGACTATGGGACTCACATGAACCTGGGGTTGAACCTGCGCAGGTGGTGGAGGCAATGGTGGTAACCAAGACATCGTGAAAGGACCGCGTTGTCGTTGACCATCATATTGAGGAGGCGGACCCCCAGCACTTTTTGACGGCATGGCTATAGCAGCTATAGAAACAGTGGTTTGCCAGCATCCAGTAACACATAATAACAAATTAACACATAGTAACAAATTGCAATTATCAAGTGAAACAAAACATTTTTGCGCGCATCAAGGTACACATAACAAAATTCAGAAATTTCTCGGAACAGCCCATCATGTTCTGCACATGCATTATCATGAAGGTCATACAGTCATACATGCACGATTTATCGAATACCCAAGCTTGATGCCTCACACAAGCATGCAGAATTCAAATTCCGAACTTCCCACGGAATGATATAATGCAAAGAGAAGCACTGGTTTGGTTATTTAGACCAAAGGAACACACACTGACACACACATGCACACACATACAACCAAGTCTTTGCATGGTGGACTGAGTGCCGCAACATCCATGTATCAGTTAGTCTTCGCCTTAAGGCTCCTTCACCGCTAGGCGTCCTTCACCTCTAGGCGTCCTTCACCGCTAGGCGTCCTTTTGAGTGCCGCTAGGCTGTTCTTCGCCCATTTGGGCTCCTTCTACTGTCATCTACATGACAGTCATCCTACACGACACGCTAATGTGTCGCGAGAAAATCCTTGAGCTGGGACGAATCCCTGCGACGGTGTCGGCATAATCTGCCGTGCACCCAGTACACACTGCTGAATTGGGTTTGAAATGGACCGTCATGTGAATGATCTCGTTCTCGCCTTGAATTCCTTAGAAACCTGGCCGACACTGCTGATAGAAATTGCACCCTACTCTACCAAACCGCTGTAACACAGGAGAGCTTCCAAACTGCTGTAACACAGGAGAGCTTCCAAACTAGCTCGGTACTATGCTAGCACAATTGGTTGAAAAAAAAAACTAAACATTATAGCACAATGCCATGCCGATGCAACACATGAAGACTCCCGAATCAGCTCGATGTCATGCAAGTACAATACATAAAAATTTTGTTAAAGTATGGCTCAGTGCCATGCCGATGTAACACATGAAGGCTCCCGAATCAGCTCAATGCTATGCAAGTACACTATATGAAAATGTCCAAACTATAGCTCGGTGCCACGCCAATGCAACATGAAAGATCCTCAATCAGCTCGGTGCCATGCCAGCGCAACACATGAAGGTTCCCAAATGAGCTCAGTGCCATGCCAGCGCAATACATGAAGGCTCCCGAACAAGCTCGATGCCATGTCAGCGCAATACATGAAGGCTCCCGAACGAGCTCAGAAAATCAAAAACTGCTAGTGCAAGTAATAGAGGAGACAGTACGAAATGTGAAATTCTTTCTTAAAGCAAACAGCGTCATAGAGGAACAGAAATCAACAGTTCGATTTGCAGGTACGTGCAGTTGATCAGACTGCATATCCTCTCCAAACATCAGTAGCTTCGTTGGCCACGGACTGATGAATGGAGCCGTGGCCCCCTGCTCTGCTTTCACTTCAAGGGTTAAAGTACATATGTATATGAGTTTGTGCCTGCGTGTGATAGCAGGATTCACACACACACACCTTCCTCACACACAACTCACTTTCACACAACACGAAGTTACCACAACTTGTCCACAACTTCCTCAAACAGCGCTCAGACATAGCTTGCTACACAAAACTTGATCACACACCCGTCCCACTAGACGACATCGACCGTCACTTTGTGCGGCAGACGTCGCACTTAGCGACAAAGATTGTGCCGAGCGGCCGCACTTTTGCCAACGTGGCGTTTCTTCCGATTCGCGCCGCTGAAGAGCACCGCAGAAAAAGGAAAAGACAAACCATAAACGGCCGTCGAACAACATTTCTGAGAATCTGCTTACGTGTCTAAAGCGAATCGAAGCCTGGCCGAGGCCACGCGTCGGCAATTTCCAGAACCTTGAGGCCTCGAGGCTTGCCTGGAGGCCGTCTCTTTGCGCCAGCTGCGGCCTAAAATTCAAGCGAGGCAGCACAGTTCCCCCACCAACTTCACCACGAGGACGACTGCTTCAATTTTCATGCCTGAGGCCCTCGAGGCCTGCCTTGAAGCCTGCCTCGAAGCTTGCCCTGAAGTGTTTTTTCTACAGTTCAAGATTCCAGCCGAAGCCGTTGCTGGTCAAATCAGCTTCAACTTGAAATAAACGCTTTAGCAGATTTGCCATAATGAAGGGGCCAAAGGGACCAAAACTGGACCTTCAGGGGGGACCACTTTGATTTCAAGCGGGTCCACTTTCTGACCCCTTTTTTGAAACTTTTTTCCGTCCAACGTATTAGCTTTCGCCAGGTCGTTCTCCACGCTCGACAGCATGTTGCATATCAGTGAATTATTTAATTAACGCAGTGACGTGATCCATCTTGCAGAAGATGGGCAACAAAAGACTATCTGACACAGAACTAGTACTATGCGCTAATTAACAATGAAACCTAATTTGCAACATGCAATTGAACGTGTTGAACGACCTGGCGGAAGCCATGAAGGCGTTGGACGGAAAAAAATATCTGACAGAGAACTAGTACACAGTCCAATGACCCCTTTTTTGAAACACGTTTCCTTTGCACGGGGGTCCAAAAATGGACCCTCAGCCAGTTGAATCGGGTACCTCCTTGAAGGTTCGGTTTCAAGTAAAGGGCCTCGAACAGACACTGGAGTTTGAGACTTCCATTGACGCCTGCCTTGAACTTTGTTTCAATGATTTTTATTTTCTGCAATTTCCAATCTTTGCGCAGCTGCGGACAGTTGCCAAATACTTCAAGTTTCAACGTTGCTGCGTGTCTCTGCTCTGTGCCAACACGTTTTGCGTCCGACGCGTGGCCTCGGCCAGCAGGCTTCGCCGAGCCTTGAAGCGCGTCGATTGCAGGCTTTGGAAATGGGACCTCTGTCATCAACACAACCCACTGAACATTCTTTTTTTGCTGCATCTTGGCAAGTTGCTTCTTGCTCTGTGTCGAGAACTTCCAGATTTTTTTTCCTCGCAAACTGGAGACAAAAGTAGCACTTTGGCAGGAAGAATTGATGAAGAAGTGTCTCTTCATGCACTGTGTGCGTCCTGACCTTAGCGTGGCCACGTACGGAATTTTTTTTTCCTCCGGTATGGCCGATCACGCTCTGAGGCTCGGTCCTTACATGAGAAGAAGCTGTTAAAAAGGAAACTTCTACATGGACGCAGGTGATCGCATGCAGCATGGCAAATCGCAAAACTAAAAAACACACCACCAAAAACACAAGGCAAGACGCAGATCCCCAGCCAGATTTGCGTCTCACCATCCAAAGGACAGCAAAGCAAACAGCGAAAGAGGCAAGAGCCCAACAGAAACACCCACAAAAGATTTGCAACTGACTCAAAAACTTGAACGAATTAGTTGCCACCCAGAAAAGTGAGACACGCGATCTACATTGTTGCCAAAAAGACAAAAAAGGGGCGCAATTGCTCTACAATGTCACCTAACCAGCCTCTCAGAGTCCTCTCACGAGTGCTTGTTCACGTGCCCATATTCAGAATAAGAGCAGGTACCACCAGGCGTAGTCAAGAGCAGGAAGAAATTGACATTAACGGCCAGGTGGCCACGTACGGAAAAGCCAGTCGAGGTGCTTTTGATTCCATGTGCATCACTTCGATATTTCATTCCCCACCTGCCAGGTAAGGGTTGTTAGATTTTATGTCAGTTGCCTCCTCCTGCCTCGTCCTCCTCCTCCTCCTCTCCTCCTCGTCCTCCTCGTCCTCCTTGTCTTGTCGTCCTTGTCGTCCTCGTCGTCCTCGTCGTCCTCGTCCAACTGCGACCCGCGATCCACAGTGTTCTCTGCCGGACCTCAACCACGACCATCCACGCCCAGTGTTCCCTGCCGTACCTCAACCACGACCAGCCACGCCCAGTGTTCCCTGCCGGACCTCAACCACGACCAGCCACGCCCAGTGTTCCCTGCCACAAAAAAGAAGCAGAACCAAAACAGGAAAGAAAACCAAAGCAAAACAAATCAAAACCAAAGAAACCAGAAGAACACAACAAACAAAAAAGGCAGAGTGATCAGCTGATCATGTTTACGAACTCTTTTTTCCATCCAACGCCCAGCTCTCTCATCATGCCTGTAAGCCAGTTGCATGTTAGTAAATTCAATTATTGATGTAAACGCGTCATCCATCTTTACGACGGTGAGCTTCAAAAGTGAACTGGGATCCGGTACAAAGGCCTATAAGCTGCCACAATGCCAACAGAAAAAACCAAAGACCCATGTTCACGAACTCATTGGTGTCGGATAGTTTAGAAACGGGCCAGTAGGGAATAAAACCTGCAGACTGTCAACACTACAAGAGTGAGGTCATAGCAACTTAACCATGAGAGCGACTGATCCCGCCATATCGACAAATACTTGAAGCTGTCTCTTATTGCGCAAATGATTAAGCCAGCAGGAAGTAGTGACCCACCTCCCTCAAACAGCGCACCAAATAGTTCTGAGAGCCATGAGCACCACAGCGCCGGTACGCCAGTACAGTTCCAGTATTGCAAACGGTCAAGTGGGGTGCCCACGGTTGCCACCTACTACGTTGTGACCACTGTGCAATGCAGGTGCTGTCACCATGGGGTCCCTACCAGTAATAGGTAGCATAGGACGATGTCAAAGTCATCAAGTCATGGCACCCGTTGCTGTTTTGCTCACCCTCCTAACCAACTGCGTCCACTACTCGAATGCAGACTGAACATATGGCTACAGCTCAACCGAGCAAACTAGCACACTTGCCTCAAGAACTCTAGAGTCACAATGATGCACAAGATCTTCTCCTCCTACAAGGCTATGTTTGCAAAATTGTCGCATACCTAGCGGACACTGGAAGCAACTTGTGCCTCATTGCAGCAAACAGAACTTCTTGCAGGCATGATCAGCGAAAAAGATCGCAGAGCCATGCACGGCTTGCTGTTGCCTGAACAGTCTGCGCATCCGTGTAAAAGCCCGAGCCAATGAAACAGAACGTGCAGTTATAAGCCGACAGTTACAGCTCATGCAAGCGAGTGGCAACCGCACCCCACAGAGGACCTCAACACAGCTGACACAAGTTGCCCTGCTTGTATGGCTTGGTGTGGATTTTGTTTTCGTTTTTCTGTTGTTTTAGTAGCCATACCAAGTGTGACGACACAATGATGTCACCGCTTGTACCAATCCCCCATGGACTGATTGGCTGTCACTACTTCTTTTGGTTTGTTCTTGTGGTTGTTTCTGTTTGGTTCGCTGTTTTGCTCTTGCGTTGCTTTTTCTGGTAGTGATGACCCTCTGGACCATGTACAGGTCCGTACTAGTCCACTTTTGCGCCTCTCATTCAGCAGACGGCCTTGCATGTTAATTTGTACATTCAGGTTTTGGCTTCAATCGAATATGTTGAACAACCTGGCAAAAGCCATGAAGGCGTTGTTATCATGTTGAAAGTTACCTATCGACCACCCAACCGCCTGGTGATACTGAAACTGCTGTCTCTAGTGGATTGCTAGGATCGCCGCTTCTAGGCACTGCCACTCGATGTGCAGCTGATTGGTGTCACGCTTGGAGCATATTGGGACAATGGTCAGGCTTGGTCACGTTTCCAGTGCCTGCAACGGGGCAGTGGCCTCGGCATGGGCACTTGCGAGGAATCCTTGATGGCTTCCAAGGCAGACAGCCCAATTTTCATAAGTGGGCCCGCCCTGCCTATGAGCAAGGAGCCCTGCCAACACTCAGTCTCCTCCCAGGTGAAGTTGCGATAAAAGTGCTACCAGGAGACAAGATATATCAGGCTATGGAGATTGAACCGGGCTTCATCAGGCCTGTCATATTGCATGGCTTTGGAACCAGGGCCAAACAACGGCTACCATCGCGACTTGAGGACTTGGCGCAGTTTGGCTGGTTGCCATTAGCAGCAGCCCTTTTTGGGACAGCAGAGTGGCAGCCACAATGGCTCCACCACAACTTTCTTCCGGTCATAGGCCTGCGTGTCCATGCAAAGCTTCCTCCGTCTCCGCAGCTAGTGGCGTTACTAGGGTTGTGGGAACGAAGACCTGCCCTGGGAACTCCTTGCCGGGCTCTTGCCCAAGCTGCTGTGCTTGCATTTGGTCTCCCAACAGCGTTTCGCGCACCAGAGGAGTGGACAGCATCAGTGAAAGGAGAAGTATTCGATCTTGTGCAGTGTTCCCAGCGGATCTATACGGGTGAGGCAGCCAACACGTCGCAAGCTCCGCATCCTCTGGTTGACCGACCGAAGAGATGGGCACAGTGGGTGTTCTCGATGAATAGCCTGTGGCAAGAGGACTCTCCGATGCCAGATCGACCTCTCACAGTACACTGCAGTGGACTGGGAGGCGGACTGCTAAGCCCTGATCATGATTACAACCTGTTCTTCCAGAATCATGCGCAAATGAAAGTGTATGGCCCTTCGCTGGCAATGACAGATGATTGGGAGCAGCGTATCACCCAACTTGGGTTGACCAAAACAACGCATGAGTATGCAATCTACCAGCTTTTCTCCACTGCCGTTGGATGGAGCGCATGGAAGGAATTTTTGCCGGATAGATTTGCCAACCTCAAGCTCTTGATCACCCGTGCCATACGGCTACTGACTGCGGCAACCATCCGGCCAGCACATGCGAGACCTCCCCACCCCACATGGGTCACGGCAGTTCGCCAAATCTTCAGATGCTACCATCCACAGGGCAAACTGCTGTTGGTGCGAGCCTGTTTTCCCCATCTTGTGACAGCTACCATCCCAGACGGTATCAGAGACATTGATGTTCTCGGCTTTTCGGCGGGATCGTACAGTGGATTGGCAATCAACAAAGTGCTCAATGAGTTCGATTGCTTCCCAGGTACCACCAAGGTTGCTGCAATCGCCACTCCGCCAGAAATGCTGAGGCTGACAACTGGGGAACGAAGAGTAGTACTTCTACATTGCCTTGAAGATCGACTCTGCGTGTGGCACCCTGCCACCCTTACAGACCTCAGCTATGATGTCGTCCTTGGTCAGCCTTCCTGGAGTGGCCGAGCGCGACATGCTTATGGGCACCTACTCTTTACATCAATTGAGGAAGGTACCCATCATATTGATTATCTCCAGATCACGACCCCTGAGGTCATACCACATGGGATACGGTGCGAGGGGCCCCTACGGGTGCTCTCATGGGTTAGCTTTGATCTCCCTGACCACTGCAAACGGACCCTCAGTTCACTTCTTCAGGCTGCTGGCAAGGGATGTGCTGATCTACAGATGGTGCCATGGGATGACAGGGATGTCAGAGATGACCCTATTGCTACGGAGCAGGATCTGCGACAAGTCCTGATCGACATGATCCCAATTCCTGGGCAGGCGAATGCAGAAGGAGGTGAACTTATGAGAAACCTGCTAACTGAATTCCTCCGTGGCTTCCCCCTGTGCGCATATTGATCTTCCTGCTAGATATGGTGTTGCCTCAATTGGATGCTTACCATGCAGGTCGTCAGCTACAACACTTGTACCCTTGGACCAGTGTGGTGTTGGCGCAACGACAAGCGCGAGGTCAACCAGGAGTTGAGCTGGTGGTCCGATACAGCTATGAGGCCTTTGCGGGATTTCATGTTATCCAACTGCTCACTGAATGCATTCCTCTCTTGCTCTTCAGCAATCCGAAGGCAGTTCCTTCCGCGACCAGAGCCTGTGCGAAAATGGCAACTTAGGAAGCATGGAAGCCAATGTGATGGCAGGGAGAGCCCTGTTTAGGCGTTTCCAGCTCCCTGAGGGCCCACGTCGCTGTGCCATCTTCCTGGTCCAAGAGAAAGTAATGCAAGGTACTAGTCGGTCCGCGGACTCCCGTGCATACCGTCAAATTGCCCCAAAATCTCTTGAGCTAGTCCTGGTCTCCAGGTCTGTCGCGTTTGCATTTTGTGGCCGCCTCCTAGTGCAACAGCCAGCAGAAGTGGAATACTTTGACCCCGAACGAGACTGGCCGAAACCTATTGCCTTCCACGCAAGTTTTTCGGTGGTGATGAAAGAAATGGCATTTCTTGGAGACACGCGAAGCAGGTGTGAATTGCTGGTGTTTGCACAGGCTAATCCGGCACGACTCGCACTGACGATGGGTATTCTCCAGCCCAACATCCCAGTGCGAAGAATGATGAGTGAACGCCGGACGAAGCTGACGGACGCGTTGGTCCGAGTGCTCTGCCGCCTACTGACACCTATTAGAGTTGCTCTCCCAGGCCCGCATGATGAGTATATGCGCGACAGCCTGCTCCCGTTGGCAGCGCATGGGGATGGGCACGTCCTTACTGTGGCAGTAGCATTGCTCCTGGCGATCCTCACTGGCCGTTCTGACCTTTGCATCGCAGGCGTTTTTGGTGCCGGAAAGACGCGCTCCTTGGCGGTGTTGTTAATTACCCTCAGCTGCGAGCTCAGTGATTTCTATGCAATCGTTTACACCAAAGAAAATGTTGCTGCAAAAGCCTTGGCAGATCAAATCAGTGACCTAGCTCCACCAACACGAAGTGCTTTTGGACGGTTACTAGGTCGCATCGAGGAAGGCAAAGGCGAGGCGTATGCAACCAAAATTAATCGGCGCAGTGATCGCAATAGGGTTATTGCTGAGAAACGTATGTTGATTGCGACCGGAGGCTCTGCTACAGCGGAAATGGCCATGAAATACTCGTCCTTTAGTCTCTGGCTCTCTAAAGTCTGGCTTGCATTTATGGATGAAAGTCAACAGTACGGCAACTACCATGAAATTGCCGCTCTTGCTGCAATCCAGCAACCAGCACTGCTTGTATTTGTCGGGCAGCATAGGCAAACACCTGGTAGAGGTCTCTCCAAGGGAAGAACTGCAGTAACAAATAGACAGAAGCTTCTTCATCGACCCTTGCACCAAGTTAATTGCACTCCTGTGGCCGGATGCAAGCCAGGACAGCGACTCAGAAGTGGCGCGGCTACTCAACCTCGGCCAAGCACCACACACAGGGATCACAGCAACAACTGCCCAGCATCTCCCAATCTCCTTGGCGCGCCTTTTCAGGAAACACTTAGCCACCTGAATATTCAGAGTTGCTTAATTTCTGCAATATTGGCCGTCTTGCTTATTGCAACTGCGCCAGAAGAATTCGGCATCCCTGAGTGTACAACCACGATTGAAGCAGCGGCCTGGATGGTCCGCATAGATGGGGCATCATACTGCCCAACAGTTCCAGAGTGTCCCTGTTGACGTATAAAGCTATCCTCGCAGTCCGGTACCCGGAATTGGTGCTACATGATCAGGATCCCATACAAATAGGCCATTTTGTCCCCCATGATTACACGGTTGGGCAGGGAGGATTCCGCACTGTTTTATGGGAAGTACCCAGATATTCCAGAGACCTCCTGGCAGCTATTGAGGATATCGTGGTATTTCTCAACTATCTTCAAAAGTGTTATCGAGACCTCAATCAAGGAGCGACGGCGCAGCTCCTTGTCATGTGTAATCGCACGGCAGTGCACACACAACTGCTGCAGCATGGCTTCCAGGCTGCTTGGTTTGGTGGTCTGCGGATTGCCACCACCTCGTCAGCAGCAGGATTTTTTCCGTCCAACGCCGTGTGGCTTCCGCCAGGTCGTTCAACATCTATCCAAGCATGTTGCATATGAGATTAATTAATTAATTCACGCAGAGGCCGAAGCTGTAGTGGCCGCAAAAGTAAACTGGTAGAGGACCGATACATAGTCCAAAGTCCTTGTCACGTTCCAGAGAACAAAAACCGAAACACAAAGAACCAAAAGCAAAAACAACACCAAAACAAACCCAAACAAAAACACAACCCACACAAAAAGAAAAACAACCACAAAGCCACAAAACCGTGACGTGACAGTTTCCAGTTTATGGGTGAAACAGATCTGTTGAGGCGAGAGGTGATAGCTTAGTATCATCTCGATGCATGCAGATGACAACTTGTGTGTCATGTTCGCAGACCTCGTCAGCAGCAGGAGCCACGGCACGAATAGCAGTAGTGGTCCAGACAGGATGTGGTTTCCTCAGTAGGGGCCGGCGAGAGGCAACGGTAGAAGACAAAGAGGACTGCTTTGCGAGCCACTGTCGCGCTCACCAGAGCCGTCCAGCATACGTACATTGTCTCCCCCATTGATATGGCTGGGCTGATTGGGATGGCGCAGACACTTGCAGTATACCATTACGGATATTACTATCACAGAACAAACCATCAACCCCTAAATAGGGCCTATATTTCGATTCCAAAAATGGCCCCATCACGGCAAAGACAATGTAGCCAATCGGAAATAGTGAAGGATATTCTCGAAGAGCATGCAAAGGTCGGTGGAGCCTTCACAGGATGGCTGCAGGCGAAATGTTTCATTCCAGCTCCTCAGTACAATGATAACATCTGGGCCAGTCCAAGTCCCCTGCAACCCCTGCAGTCAGCGTTAAAGTGACAAAAGCAAGGTGGGCCAGAGAACCCAAAAGCATGACGGCACACAGCACGCCTTTTAATCTTGTGGTGTGGGCAGCTGTGCTCTGCACGAAATCGACGTAAGATCTGTACTGAAGCATCGTGCGCACTGACGGTATCAGGGGCCACAATTCACCACAGCATGCTGTGTCAGCTACGTCTACATTCTTCTAGTCGCTTTTTCTGCTAATGTAATTAATTCCGTCCCATCTTATCTATTTCTGCGTTCTCATTTCGTTTGCTAGAGACCCCTAGAAAAATGTGACCACACCCAATCCCCTGCGACCCCTGCGGTCAATGTTGAAATTTGTCAATGTTTGAATACCGATCGAACAGACATCAATAGACATGAAAGGCTTTCATTCTGGGAGGTCTCCTCGATAGACATCAAACATTTATTCTGAAAAGTCCGCGGCATGTCAACATTGACTGCAGGGGTTCAAGGGGATCCCCTGCGGCTTTTCTTTCAACTAAGCAGCTGCACCTGCCAACAAACAGTACTGGGCCTTCCACAAACGCGCGTCGTACTACGCAATCATGAAGAGACATGCAAACTCAGATGTATAAACTGGTTCGCTCAGGCGCACGCCAAAAGCTGCATCGCAACCCTGGCGTCCATTCGGCAGGTGAGTTGTTACACGCTCCTTAGATGTATTGGACTTCCATGACCACCGTTCTGCTGTCAAAATGAAGAAAAACCTGTTGTGGCATCTGGAACATTTAAGCACCTTAGCCCAACGTTAAATCCATCCCTCATCGCCAGTTCTGCTTGCCAAAAACGGCCCACTTCTTCCACAAAAATTTGAGGCTCACGCCAAAAGCTGCATCGCAACTTTGGCGTCCATTCGGCAGGTGAGTTGTTACACACTCCTTAGATGTTTTGGACTTCCATGACCACCGTTCTGCTGTCAAAATGAACAAAAACCTTTGTGGTATCTTGAACGTTTAAGCATCTTAGCCCAACGTTAAATTCATCCCTCATCGCCATTTCTGCTTGCCAAAAACGGCCCACTTCTTCCACAAACATTGCACGAGAGGCTGATTCGCTCAGGCTCACGCCAAAAGCTGCATCGCAACCCTGGCGTCCATTCGGCAGGTGAGTTGTTACACACTCCTTAGATGTTTTGGACTTCCATGACCACCGTTCTGCTGTCAAAATGAACCAAAACCTTTTGTGGTATCTTGAACGTTTAAGCACCTTAGCCCAACGTTAAATTCATCCCTCATCGCCAGTTCTGCTTGCCAGAAACAACAAGAACAGATCAGGTTAGACATTATCGCAGCTGCAGCAACAGGAACTTGTTTTGGTAGAAGAAACAACTCTATACGCACTACGTTGCTACGCAAGGGCCTGCCTCATACCACAACCTCATACCAGGACCCCGAAGCGAATGTTACAACCTGTCGCCGGGAAAAAAAAAAGGTCCAGCTTTCAACTGCTGCACTCATCTGGGGGCCTGCCACCGCAAAAATGCACATTTTCACCTGGGAGTCTGCCACCGCAAAAAAAAGGGTTAAGAAGGTTCAGCTTTCAACTGACGCACTCATCTGGGAACCTGCCACCGCAAAAAACCACAGAAGGTGTAGCTTGCAAGTGTCGCATTTTCATCTGGGAGCCTGCCACCGCAAAAACGTCAAGAATATCCAGCTTGCAGCTGTCACATTTTCACCTGGGAGCCTGCCACCGCAAAAAAAAAGGTAAAGAAGGTTTTGTTTTCAACTGCCACACTCATCTAGGGGCCTGCCACCGCAAAACCGTCAAGAATAGGCAGCTTGCAGCTGTCACATTTTCACCTGGGAGCCTGCCACCGAAAAAAAAAGTAAAGAAGGTTTAGTTTTCAACTGCCACACTCATCTGGGAGCCTGCCACCGCAAAAACGTCAAGAATAGGCAGCTTGCAGCTGTCACATTTTCACCTGGGAGCCTGCCACCGCCAAAAAAAAGAGCAAAGAAGGTTCAGCTTTCAACCGCCACACTTATCTGGGAGCCTGCCACCGCAAAAACGTCAAGAATATCCAGCTTGCAGCTGTCACATTTTCACCTGGGAGCCTGCCACCGCAAAAAAAGGTAAAGAAGGTTTAGTTTTTAACTGCCACGCTCATCTGGGAGCCTGCCACCGCAAAAACGTCAAGCATATCCAGCTTGCAGCTGTCACATTTTCGCTTGGGAGCCTGCCACCGCAAAAGAAAGGTCAAGAAGGTTCAGCTGGGAGCCTGCCACCGCAAAAAAATCAAGAATATCCAGCTTGCAGCTGTCACATTTTCACTTGGGAGCCTGCCACCGCAAAAAAAAAATGTCAAGAAATTTCAGTTTGCAACTGTCACGCTCATCTGGGCGCCTGCCACCCGAAAAAGGGAACAAATGTGCAGCTTGCAAGTGTCGCATTCTCATCTGGGAGCCTGCCACCGCCTAAACGTCAAGAATATCCAGTTTGCAGCTGTCACATTTTCGCCTGGGGGCCTGCCACCGCCAAAAAAAAAAGTAAAGAAGGTTAGCTTTCAACTTTCAACTACCACAGTCATCTGGGAGTCTGCCACCACAAAAAATGAACAAATGTGCAGCTTGCAAGTGTATCATCTGGGGGCCTGCCATCAAAAAAATGTCAAATCCAGATTGCAAAACAGAAGGTGGGATAGATTAGAACTTTTTTTTCACACAAAGGAAGATTGATATGATTTAAAAAAAACCTTATTCTATCCCACCTCGACAAAAGTTCATCTACCAGATTTCAGGAAACTGGGAATTTTTTGTTGGTTTACTTCCAGGTGAGAATGCGACAGCTGCAAGTTGATTTTTCCTGTTATTTTTTTTCCGGTGGCAGGCTCCCAGGTGAAAATGTGACAGCTGCAAACTCGATATTATTGACGTTTTTGCGGTGGCAGGCTCCCAGGTGAGTGCGGCAGTTGAAAACTGAACCTTTTTAGATTTTTTTTTGCGGTGGCAGGTTCCCAGGTGAAAATGTGACAGCTGCAAACTGGATATTTTTGACGTTTTTGCGGTAGCAGGCTGCAAATATGTAGAATCCCAAATAAGGATCTTTATGCTCGCGTGCGTGCAGTCTACTTACCGCGAAACAACGAGTTACACCTTACTACAACGTCTCCCCGTCAAAAACGTCGTAAACAACCAGCAAAACCGAAATCACATGGTTGCTTCCCTTGAAGCAAAACAAAGATGTCACATGTTGTGACTGCTTCTTACAAACAAAACAAACGAACTCACTCAAACTGATTTGTTTTGAGTTGGTTGGTTTGAAAAAAATTGTTCTCGTGGTGAATAAGCCATGAAACAAAAAAACGAATTCCGCTCATCCGGTGGTGACATTTCATGTCATGTTGAAAATGACGTAAATTACTCATTTTCAGACAAACCTATATTATATATATAAGTTACCGGCTAAGACGCCAAGTCTAGAAGTCATCCTTCCAAGTTACGCGCAGAAAAAAACGCATGTGAAAATAAAACCAAAAATAACATGTGACATGCGGACATGTGAAAAACTGCCGTCGACAAGTTGAAGCTGAAACACACTTGCACATTCAGTTTTCTTTTTCCTGTCAAAGCATGGGGAAAATCTTAAATTGTTCCAAGCTGGATCACACTGGCACGGTGACACAAAACCCACTTGAATCCAAACATTTCTTGAGAAAAAGAAATGAGTGACCCCGTTTGCATTACACATGTTAAATGACAAGCAACATTCATTGATCGTTGCACGTTTGTTTAAACTGACAGTTGGTGCATTCATGTTTGTGAATCAGCTCACAAGGTTGGAACATCTCCAACTGAACATCTGACATTTAAAATACAAGACGGAAACGCGATAGTTTCACGCCAGCTTCATGGATGATCGCTGTGTTCAAGCCGATCTAAGCGTCACGTGCTAGGTCCCAACAAAGAGCGGGAAATCAGACAGGGTGGCACACTCTGTTTCAGAAAGCCTGCCGGGTCTCCAAACCAAAGTCCAAATGGTCAAGCGCAACGCTTAACCTATCTATAAACCGCTATTGACAAGTCAACTGCAAACGTCCCCCAGCGTTTTGCGCGAGCCCGCGCAGGCGAAATGCACATGGACATGTGATAAGAGGCATTTCGTGTGGAAATTTGCAGGGAAAATGCCGGACCCGTATTCCAAGGCAAGCATTTTGTGCGAGCCTGCGCAGTCAAAATGCACATGGACATGTCACAAGAAGCATTTTGTGTTATGTCACCCACACATTACTACCACAATTTCAGCGTTGATGCAAACGTCGGGCAAATAAGACAACATGTCGGTGAAAATGGGCCACTCTTCAATGGTATCTCCCTGCCAAGTGGCTGCAAAAGTAGTTGCACTGCTGGCCCGCGCATCTGATTGACACCGGCACACAAGGGCATCTTCAGCCCTCAAAAGATGAAGGTCGAAACTGCCCGAAATAAAAAATCATCATTTGCACAATCTCCAATGATGTTTTGTTTTGTTCCACGTGAGAAGAGGAGGAAATAAGTAAATAAAGGGAAACGAGGACAAGCAAATGACCACATCAGAGTAGTGAGTCCGTGCACAGCAGACAAGCGTTACCGACCCGCTAAAACTTTACAACACTCAAAACTAGAAATGCTTCTGGAGGAAGTAAGCCAGGCCTCCGTTGTGATAGTGAATCCTGGTCGCTTCATGGGGCGGGATGTTCCTCGCAAAAAAGCAGCTTAAACATCGTCGCATTGCAGAACGTCAGTTACTCATCTAAACACTATGTCATACAACAGGTTGAACATCGAGCCTTCAAACACAGATGCTGCTGTTCATTGATGCAACCTTGAAAGTCATTAACACCTTTTGTCATGCGCACTAACCGGCGCTAAGGTGAAGAAAACCAAAGCTTTGCTGTTCCCCAGCGGTGCGCACTAACTGGCGCCCCAGTGAAGAAACTACAATGTAGCCAAGGTTGAAAAGACTACACACTCGCCTGAGTTTGGCGTGCCATCAAAAAAAACAAGTCCTCTTTGCTCAATCGCCCAGCTTTGGCGATGAGTCTCTTCTGCTTTTTGCTTTCGCTTTTCAGCGTTTTGCTGACGTCTTTCAGCGAAGCTTTCAACTCCTGCCTTCTCCGCTTAAGGTCGCCCAGCACGTCAGTCATAGTAGTAGAGATCACAGGCGCAGCCACGGAGGAGGTCACAGCTGCACCGTCAGCCATAGAGCCCATAGAGGTCGCAGCTGCCAAATCATGCGCGCCGTCAGCCATGGAGCCTATGGAGGTCACAGTGGGGTCACTACTGGCGCAACAGCAGGGTTTTTCGTCTCTACAAATTCAATCAGAGCCGTTGAACAGGCATGCACAGTTAGCCAGCGCAGCTGTTTCCACACTGAACAAATGCTGGTCAGGCACCAGCAAAACGGCTCCATGTTTTGAACTGTCTGACGGTCCTTTTTTCAGACCTCCGCAACGTTCTGTCATTGTATCTTCACTCCAAATTACGAGTGAACAGCAGGGAATATGTTTTGCTTGTACAGCGTTGTCTCGGCCAGAGAGAGGCTATCTGGGATTGCGTCGGCAAACTGTCCTGCACTGTCGGGTCTAAGCCCAGTGCTTGAAGGTCCTTGGTCAAAAGATTGATATTTCCATCAAGTGCACAAATGGCTTGAAAGGCTTTAGCCCAAGAACGTGCCTGCAGCCAAGCAGGCACTTTGAAAAAAATCTGGAAAAACAAGGCTTTGGTCACTTCGTGACCCTCGGCCCGCAGCTTTTGAAGTTCACCAGCAAAAAAAGCCTTGAAGGCTCTGAAACAAAAGACATCTGCCACCTGAAGTTGAGGAGTGAGACCAGTTGGCACGCAAGCTATAAAGAGTTGCAGGCTTCGTGCCTTTTGCAGCACGGACTGCGTGATGTGGCACGGAGCCAGGTCCATGGTCAGAGTTGGCTGGCAGAACTGCTGCCAAGGCCTCAAAGCAGCTGCTAGCACCTCCAAAATTTCACACATGACAACAGATGTGTTCCACGACGAAGCTAATCTCCATATACATAAGGAAGGTGGGGCTGCAGCAAGTAAGTCTTCGTAAAGCTTTTTGGGGCACAAGTGCTTGTTGCAAAGCACAAAGGAAGGCAAGCACTTTTGCACGGCTTCATTTTCACAAAGCACAGCAACGAATGTTGCGCTGCCGCGTCTCAGAAGCTTTGCCCCTGCATGGGAAGTCCAACCACGAGCTTTGGACGCTACCAGTCCCACGCGCGGTTTCTCTGGAAAGCGCATGCAAGTCTCGTCTAAGTTCAACAAAAGAAGCGGTCGGTCCAGTGTAGTTCTGCGTTGCAAATGTTGCAACCATTGCCAAAAAATTGCCACCTGCACAACGAAAACGACCCCACTTCCTGGCCCCCAAAAATGACCCCAGTTTTAGTTCCCCTACATAAAAAAGATCTAGTTTTGGGGCCGCTCAGCGGCCCCAGATTTGGGGCCCCACCTTGCCCTTTTCAATTTCAGGTTGGCACGACCATGCTCGACGAGATAAACCCCAGCGCTTGCGAAAGCGCTGCACCCATGCAATTCTTCCACGATAGCCAATGCAGCGACTGGACGGCTCAAATGCTTCGTACATGGCGTACACAGCCGCCAAACTTGGAACCACTCCTCGAAGATTAAGCTTTTCAATCTCTTTGACCAACAAAACTTCAGCCACCTCCTTGCGAACTCGGGCGCGGATACTCGCATCAAGAGGCACAGAGACCGCTATTTCCTCCACTAAGTCCAGCGTGGGGTAGTCAGCGTCCTCTGGGCGTAAGCCACTGAATTTTTGGGCGGCAAACAAAGTGATTGCAAGGTCGCAGCCAGACATCAAGTAGGCCGCACGGACCTTCTCCAACCATGGCAATGTCAGCCCAACGGGGAAAAGTCTGCGGCTTTGCCGCTTTCTCTTGCCGCTGCCGAAGCCATTGGAAAAACCAACTGTGTGTTGAATGCCATTTGGCATTCGCGGCATGTTCATCCAAGGCCTCCAAGCCACCAAATGGAAAAGCACAAGTAGGGATGCTGCTCTTGAGGCAAAAACTGCACATGGCCAAAAAAGCACAAGTAGGGATGCAAGTCTCAAGTAATCCGGATGGTTCCAAAAAAGTTCCGTGGCATTTTTGTTGAAACAGTCCTGAAAGCACCGCGCCGCTCCGACACCAAAGGCACGGCGCCTGACAAGGCGGGGGCACCAAAGCCTATTTCCTACATCTGCAAAGGCACCCCCGCAAAAAATGAACCAAACAAACCGTGTGGCGCAGCTTTGCGCGCTTGAGAAGATCCTCCAATGCACTGAGTGGCACACCCCCGCTGAAGATACTATCACAGAACAAACCATGAACCCCTAAATAGGGCCTATATTTCGATTCCAAAAATGGCCCCATCACGGCAAAGACAATGTAGCCAATCGGAAATAGTGAAGGATATTCTCGAAGAGCATGCAAAGGTCGGTGGAGCCTTCACAGGATGGCTGCAGGCGAAATGTTTCATTCCAGCTCCTCAGTACAATGATAACATCTGGGCCAGTCCAAGTCCCCTGCAACCCCTGCAGTCAGCGTTAAAGTGACAAAAGCAAGGTGGGCCAGAGAACCCAAAAGCATGACGGCACACAGCACGCCTTTTAATCTTGTGGTGTGGGCAGCTGTGCTCTGCACGAAATCGACGTAAGATCTGTACTGAAGCATCGTGCGCACTGACGGTATCAGGGGCCACAATTCACCACAGCATGCTGTGTCAGCTACGTCTACATTCTTCTAGTCGCTTTTTCTGCTAATGTAATTAATTCCGTCCCATCTTATCTATTTCTGCGTTCTCATTTCGTTTGCTAGAGACCCCTAGAAAAATGTGACCACACCCAATCCCCTGCGACCCCTGCGGTCAATGTTGAAATTTGTCAATGTTTGAATACCGATCGAACAGACATCAATAGACATGAAAGGCTTTCATTCTGGGAGGTCTCCTCGATAGACATCAAACATTTATTCTGAAAAGTCCGCGGCATGTCAACATTGACTGCAGGGGTTCAAGGGGATCCCCTGCGGCTTTTCTTTCAACTAAGCAGCTGCACCTGCCAACAAACAGTACTGGGCCTTCCACAAACGCGCGTCGTACTACGCAATCATGAAGAGACATGCAAACTCAGATGTATAAACTGGTTCGCTCAGGCGCACGCCAAAAGCTGCATCGCAACCCTGGCGTCCATTCGGCAGGTGAGTTGTTACACGCTCCTTAGATGTATTGGACTTCCATGACCACCGTTCTGCTGTCAAAATGAAGAAAAACCTGTTGTGGCATCTGGAACATTTAAGCACCTTAGCCCAACGTTAAATTCATCCCTCATCGCCAGTTCTGCTTGCCAAAAACGGCCCACTTCTTCCACAAAAATTTGAGGCTCACGCCAAAAGCTGCATCGCAACCCTGGCGTCCATTCGGCAGGTGAGTTGTTACACACTCCTTAGATGTTTTGGACTTCCATGACCACCGTTCTGCTGTCAAAATGAACCAAAACCTTTTGTGGTATCTTGAACGTTTAAGCACCTTAGCCCAACGTTAAATTCATCCCTCATCGCCAGTTCTGCTTGCCAAAAACGGCCCACTTCTTCCACAAAAATTTGAGGCTCACGCCAAAAGCTGCATCGCAACCCTTGCGTCCATTCGGCAGGTGAGTTGTTACACACTCCTTAGATGTTTTGGACTTCCATGACCACCGTTCTGCTGTCAAAATGAACCAAAACCTTTTGTGGTATCTTGAACGTTTAAGCACCTTAGCCCAACGTTAAATTCATCCCTCATCGCCAGTTCTGCTTGCCAGAAACAACAAGAACAGATCAGGTTAGACATTATCGCAGCTGCAGCAACAGGAACTTGTTTTGGTAGAAGAAACAACTCTATACGCACTACGTTGCTACGCAAGGGCCTGCCTCATACCACAACCTCATACCAGGACCCCGAAGCGAATGTTACAACCTGTCGCCGGGGAAAAAAAAAAGGTCCAGCTTTCAACTGCTGCACTCATCTGGGGGCCTGCCACCGCAAAAATGCACATTTTCACCTGGGAGTCTGCCACCGCAAAAAAAAAGGTTAAGAAGGTTCAGCTTTCAACTGACGCACTCATCTGGGAACCTGCCACCGCAAAAAACCACAGAAGGTGTAGCTTGCAAGTGTCGCATTTTCATCTGGGAGCCTGCCACCGCAAAAACGTCAAGAATATCCAGCTTGCAGCTGTCACATTTTCACCTGGGAGCCTGCCACCGCAAAAAAAAAGGTAAAGAAGGTTTTGTTTTCAACTGCCACACTCATCTAGGGGCCTGCCACCGCAAAACCGTCAAGAATAGGCAGCTTGCAGCTGTCACATTTTCACCTGGGAGCCTGCCACCGAAAAAAAAAGTAAAGAAGGTTTAGTTTTCAACTGCCACACTCATCTGGGAGCCTGCCACCGCAAAAACGTCAAGAATAGGCAGCTTGCAGCTGTCACATTTTCACCTGGGAGCCTGCCACCGCCAAAAAAAAGAGCAAAGAAGGTTCAGCTTTCAACCGCCACACTTATCTGGGAGCCTGCCACCGCAAAAACGTCAAGAATATCCAGCTTGCAGCTGTCACATTTTCACCTGGGAGCTTGCCACCGCAAAAAAAGGTAAAGAAGGTTTAGTTTTTAACTGCCACGCTCATCTGGGAGCCTGCCACCGCAAAAACGTCAAGCATATCCAGCTTGCAGCTGTCACATTTTCGCTTGGGAGCCTGCCACCGCAAAAGAAAGGTCAAGAAGGTTCAGCTGGGAGCCTGCCACCGCAAAAAAATCAAGAATATCCAGCTTGCAGCTGTCACATTTTCACTTGGGAGCCTGCCACCGCAAAAAAAAAAGGTCAAGAAATTTCAGTTTGCAACTGTCACGCTCATCTGGGCGCCTGCCACCCGAAAAAGGGAACAAATGTGCAGCTTGCAAGTGTCGCATTCTCATCTGGGAGCCTGCCACCGCCTAAACGTCAAGAATATCCAGTTTGCAGCTGTCACATTTTCGCCTGGGGGCCTGCCACCGCCAAAAAAAAAAGTAAAGAAGGTTAGCTTTCAACTTTCAACTACCACAGTCATCTGGGAGTCTGCCACCACAAAAAATGAACAAATGTGCAGCTTGCAAGTGTATCATCTGGGGGCCTGCCATCAAAAAAATGTCAAATCCAGATTGCAAAACAGAAGGTGGGATAGATTAGAACTTTTTTTTCACACAAAGGAAGATTGATATGATTTAAAAAAAACCTTATTCTATCCCACCTCGACAAAAGTTCATCTACCAGATTTCAGGAAACTGGGAATTTTTTGTTGGTTTACTTCCAGGTGAGAATGCGACAGCTGCAAGTTGATTTTTCCTGTTATTTTTTTTCCGGTGGCAGGCTCCCAGGTGAAAATGTGACAGCTGCAAACTCGATATTATTGACGTTTTTGCGGTGGCAGGCTCCCAGGTGAGTGCGGCAGTTGAAAACTGAACCTTTTTAGATTTTTTTTTGCGGTGGCAGGCTCCCAGGTGAAAATGTGACAGCTGCAAACTGGATATTTTTGACGTTTTTGCGGTAGCAGGCTGCAAATATGTAGAATCCCAAATAAGGATCTTTATGCTCGCGTGCGTGCAGTCTACTTACCGCGAAACAACGAGTTACACCTTACTACAACGTCTCCCCGTCAAAAACGTCGTAAACAACCAGCAAAACCGAAATCACATGGTTGCTTCCCTTGAAGCAAAACAAAGATGTCACATGTTGTGACTGCTTCTTACAAACAAAACAAACGAACTCACTCAAACTGATTTGTTTTGAGTTGGTTGGTTTGAAAAAAATTGTTCTCGTGGTGAATAAGCCATGAAACAAAAAAACGAATTCCGCTCATCCGGTGGTGACATTTCATGTCATGTTGAAAATGACGTAAACTACTCATTTTCAGACAAACCTATATTATATATATATATAAGTTACCGGCTAAGACGCCAAGTCTAGAAGTCATCCTTCCAAGTTACGCGCAGAAAAAAAACGCATGTGAAAATAAAACCAAAAATAACATGTGACATGCGGACATGTGAAAAACTGCCGTCGACAAGTTGAAGCTGAAACACACTTGCACATTCAGTTTTCTTTTTCCTGTCAAAGCATGGGGAAAATCTTAAATTGTTCCAAGCTGGATCACACTGGCACGGTGACACAAAACCCACTTGAATCCAAACATTTCTTGAGAAAAAGAAATGAGTGACCCCGTTTGCATTACACATGTTAAATGACAAGCAACATTCATTGATCGTTGCACGTTTGTTTAAACTGACAGTTGGTGCATTCATGTTTGTGAATCAGCTCACAAGGTTGGAACATCTCCAACTGAACATCTGACATTTAAAATACAAGACGGAAACGCGATAGTTTCACGCCAGCTTCATGGATGATCGCTGTGTTCAAGCCGATCTAAGCGTCACGTGCTAGGTCCCAACAAAGAGCGGGAAATCAGACAGGGTGGCACACTCTGTTTCAGAAAGCCTGCCGGGTCTCCAAACCAAAGTCCAAATGGTCAAGCGCAACGCTTAACCTATCTATAAACCGCTATTGACAAGTCAACTGCAAACGTCCCCCAGCGTTTTGCGCGAGCCCGCGCAGGCGAAATGCACATGGACATGTGATAAGAGGCATTTCGTGTGGAAATTTGCAGGGAAAATGCCGGACCCGTATTCCAAGGCAAGCATTTTGTGCGAGCCTGCGCAGTCAAAATGCACATGGACATGTCACAAGAAGCATTTTGTGTTATGTCACCCACACATTACTACCACAATTTCAGCGTTGATGCAAACGTCGGGCAAATAAGACAACATGTCGGTGAAAATGGGCCACTCTTCAATGGTATCTCCCTGCAAAGTGGCTGCAAAAGTAGTTGCACTGCTGGCCCGCGCATCTGATTGACACCGGCACACAAGGGCATCTTCAGCCCTCAAAAGATGAAGGTCGAAACTGCCCGAAATAAAAAATCATCATTTGCACAATCTCCAATGATGTTTTGTTTTGTTCCACGTGAGAAGAGGAGGAAATAAGTAAATAAAGGGAAACGAGGACAAGCAAATGACCACATCAGGGTAGTGAGTCCGTGCACAGCAGACAAGCGTTACCGACCCGCTAAAACTTTACAACACTCAAAACTAGAAATGCTTCTGGAGGAAGTAAGCCAGGCCTCCGTTGTGAAGTGAATCCTGGTCGCTTCATGGGCGGGATGTTCCTCGCAAAAAAGCAGCTTAAACATCGTCGCATTGCAGAACGTCAGTTACTCATCTAAACACTATGTCATACAACAGGTTGAACATCGAGCCTTCAAACACAGATGCTGCTGTTCATTGATGCAACCTTGAAAGTCATTAACACCTTTTGTCATGCGCACTAACCGGCGCTAAGGTGAAGAAAACCAAAGCTTTGCTGTTCCCCAGCGGTGCGCACCAACTGGCGCCCCAGTGAAGAAACTACAATGTAGCCAAGGTTGAAAAGACTACACACTCGCCTGAGTTTGGCGTGCCATCAAAAAAACAAGTCCTCTTTGCTCAATCGCCCAGCTTTGGCGATGAGTCTCTTCTGCTTTTTGCTTTCGCTTTTCAGCGTTTTGCTGACGTCTTTCAGCGAAGCTTTCAACTCCTGCCTTCTCCGCTTAAGGTCGCCCAGCACGTCAGTCATAGTAGTAGAGATCACAGGCGCAGCCACGGAGGAGGTCACAGCTGCACCGTCAGCCATAGAGCCCATAGAGGTCGCAGCTGCCAAATCATGCGCGCCGTCAGCCATGGAGCCTATGGAGGTCACAGTGGGGTCACTATGGTGCAACAGCAGGGTTTTTCGTCTCTACAAATTCAATCAGAGCCGTTGAACAGGCATGCACAGTTAGCCAGCGCAGCTGTTTCCACACTGAACAAATGCTGGTCAGGCACCAGCAAAACGGCTCCATGTTTTGAACTGTCTGACGGTCCTTTTTTCAGACCTCCGCAACGTTCTGTCATTGTATCTGCCGAGAGTGGCCAATGGCATAGCCGATGATTTGGCTGGACAAGCCACTCAGTTCCTGTTGGCTAAATATAGAAGCAACCCTGCTGCCCTTAATCGGAATGCTGGACCGGTGTCCATCAAGCCATCTTTCCCAACTGGCCTCTTTCGGGTCGGAGGCTTCCACATTCAAAGTTTTGATCAAACTTGGAGCCAGCCCATTCTTACTCTGGTAGAGAGGCCCCGCATCGATCACAGTCTTCTCCGAAAACATGTAACCCTCCACCTCCATCACCGTCAGCTGATCGAATCCTATCTTTCTCTATGTCTGCCGCAAAACTGCAGTATTGAAATTGACTATTCCCCCAAAGCTGCTGATAACTGCGGACGAAGATACTGCTGCACCATAGGAGGCCAGCGAATACCGCGAGCTGCCAGGCTGTTACTGTTCGGACAAAATCACTGCGAAATTGACCTTAAGGGATCCTTCTATGAACTTGTTCGGCGCCTGGGACTACGTTTTGCGCCCGACTTGGTACCTCTTCCAGCCATCGATGAGTTCCGCGCGCAGCTAGCCCGAGACCCCTATATTCAGAAAGTTGAGGCGGCCTGCCCTGACACCATCAAGCAGCTCCCGTTGCGAATTATCAATAGCTCCCTTGCTGCTACATACCGATATCTAAGTTCTCTGGTTGACGACTCCCCCAGTGCTAGTGTCGGCGCGATCCTCTGCCAGCTCGAGTCTTTAAGTACAACCCTGACTACTCAGTTGCTGCCGCGGTTCCGCCCAGGTTTCCTGGTCAACCAGAACGATAGCGCTTTTCGCTTGCTAGAACACTTTGAAGCCACAATTGTTGAGGATACCATTCGTGCACTCATTGCCCGCCACCCGACACAGTCTGTGGTATGGCTGCATGATGGCTTCTTGGTTGCTCCCCCGCCTCCTGAGCAAATGTTAAGACAGATCGAGCAGGAAGTTCTGTCCAGTCACCAGCTCTACTTTGGTCAGACATGGTTTAAAGCCACCCCCCTTAGCACAGCACGCGAGGCATATGTAGACACCCTCAAGCATACCGCCAGCAGCCATGCCCTGTCCCTTACCCGTCGTGCACCCCACAGCTCCCAACGTAAACAGCGCAGTGCGCAAGGCTCCCCACACATCTGCGCCACGCCCTTGGAAGCCCTTGCCAAACTGCGTGCTCGACGCGAGCGCCCGACGGGAGTGAGTTACAATTAAGACCAACCCCAAGACCTGGTCACTCACCAGGCAGCCTTGGCTGCTGCAATGTAGTTATTGCTGATTGAGACCTCCTATTCTCCGTAGGCCTCATCTGCTCACTACCGTATTTGTACCCATCCTTCCGCCAAGTTAGTTCACATGCCTCATGTACACTGGTCTTGCCCGGTAGGGTTGGCTCCCAGGGGTACTCTGGGTAGCTCTCCCCGCCCTTGCCAGACCCATGGGAACATCATAATCCTGAACCTTCGCCTTGAGTAGTCTAAGATCCCCTTTCTCATTTAGCTAGCGAGCCTAACAAAGTACCAACGCACCAGCTTTAACGTGGAGGACTCCAACATAAGGACGACTTTTTGCGGCCCACTAATAACATGGCACTACAAGGGACTCTGTAATCCTGTGAAAACGACCCAGGACCAGCCGCCCGCGGAAAATCAGCCACGCTCAATCATTTCCGCCAATGTTAATAGATTAACAGGCTGTAGTAACTGTTCAACGCGGCTTCGTCCACCTCACCTTTGACCAACAGTCCATCCCGCAGTATCGCTCCGCTATGTTTTTATCTCGTGTATGCCTCTCTCTGGGTGTTCAGAGAAAATCAACCTCCCACCCTGGGGAAAAGGTGAGGGGGGGTCCGCCCCCAAAAAAAAACAAACACAAAAAACAAAAACTTCTCTGTACTCCAGCTCCTTCGCTAACATAGGCATCGTAAAGCATTGAGCGCAACATCTTGCCCTGAAAGGATGGACTCTAAGTAAAATCATCGCTATGTACCTGCCGTGCGACCATTTCTGTTCCCAAGGGTACCTTGGGTAATGGAAAACCGCAATAGTGACCCGCCTCAAGTTGCTTAGGCCCCTACGGACTGATATGTAATACGTTACAAGCAGTCGTGATTTGTAATGGTCTTTGAATCCCGCTCTCTGTCTGTCCATAGATCAGTCCTGTGCCATGCCATATATTCAATCCTCCTCTCCACTTGTGCAGTGTTTCCATGGCACATGAAGTCTTAAGGTGCTTTTTTGGAGTCGCTAGTTTCGGGTCTACCTACTCGAGTGCCATACTCATGATAATGTGCTACTTTCCTTCTATTTTATCTCCCATTCAAACAACGTACGTCGTAATAATAACGAACGGATGACCCTTCCCTGTTCACGAGCAGATCCAATAAATGCTGGGTAGTTACTGATGACACGCATGTTCCAGGAAAAGACATATCTTCTCCGCTTTAATCAGCATGGTTTATTCACAACGTACTACCCAGGAGTTTGACCCCACATCTTCCACATAGTAGCTAATCCTGTGAGTGGATGTGGCAAACGGACTAATGGATAAATCTTGCTCCCAGACAGAGCGGTTGATTACTTGTCGCTTGTCCAGATTCTCACATCAAAGAATGCCTGGTCCCTGATAGTTATTGCCCTGTTGGCAGCGTGCTAGGCCAAGCAGCACTTACGCTTACAGTATTGTAATTAGTATTGCATCCTGCCAACTGGCGCACTATCTTTTGAGTTGTTAAACTACCAACCGCGTGACCATAAGCAACTCCGCAGAATCCGCTAATAAATGATGGCTGCTCTTAAGTGGTGGACTCCCATTCCCACATGCCCCCGCTGCAGATCCAGCACCTGCACCACCGGCATAGAATAGAGAAGTACCACGATTATGCCTCCCTCGTGCGGTGTGATAGAGCCGGTAGGACAAGATGTGCTGTTAAATTAAAGTAGATAATGTTCTCGCCGCCCATAGGCACCTCATGCCAATAGAGCCTAGAATACTAGCAGCTTAGGACAGCTACTGTTCTCAAGGGCACCTTGGGTAATAGCGAGTCTCTCATACCACTTCGAACTACGGCACACTGCCCCATCCCGGAGTCAGCAAGTCTTAGCGCTGGTCTCCTGGACGGAGTTTAATCAGAGCACCAGGCATTCGTTCGTGATAGCTCGCAGCTCGTAAGCAGGCTTACTTGTGTCTGCCAAGACCTCTGGCCTAAGCATCAGGGATTTGGGCCACAACTGTAGCTCCAAAATCCTTTCGCATAGAACAGCGTTCACTCCGTGGACTTTAACAATCAGTGGAAAGTAGCTGACAAGATTTTCTAGCAAATAATTTCCTGCACAAGCCAGCCTCTCGGATACGCCTCTTTTTAGGACATCGCAAAGTTTCCCAATGAGGGTCAAGGACCATTCCAATTGTGTATGGAAGTATTTCCGCGCATCGATGAACTCAGGCCCCTTCGGAGTGGTGCAAGGCACAGAAAGGAGTGCTTGTTCATGCCAAGGAGGTGCTCGAAATGCATTTTTGATGATTTTTAATTTTTGGCAATGGACTCACTTCCAATTGTTGCCGCTGACGATCCAGAGCCATGCACCACCGGCACAGAATGGAGAAGTACTACGATAATGCTTCCCTTGTGCAGCGATAGAGCCGGTAGGATAATACGTGTTGCCCAATTAAACAAGATAGCGTTCTCGCCGCCCAAAGGCACCTCATACCCAGAGCCTGATAGAGCCTAGAGTACTAGCAGTTTACGACGGCTGCTGTTCCCAAGGGCACCTTGGGTAATGGCGAGTCTCTACCTACCATTTTGAAACATGGCACACTGCCCCATACCGGGGTCAGCAAGTCTTAGCGCTAGCCTCCTGGACGGAGCTTAACCAGACCACCAGGCATTCGTTTATGATAGCTCGCATGCATGTGCGCCAAATAGCAGCTTGAAACAGGCTTGCTTGTGTCTGCCAAGACCCATGGCCTAAGGATCAGGGTTGTGGGCGGTAACCGTAGCTCCGAAATCCGTTTGCACGGAACAGCGTTAACTCCGGGGACTTCAAAAATCAGTGGAAAGTAGCTGATAAGATTCCTGGCAAATAATTTCCTGCACACACCAGCCTCTCGGATTAGCCACCTGTTAGGACATCGCAAGCTTTCCCAATGATGGACAAGGACCATTTCAATTGTGTACGGAAGCGCTCCAACGCATCGATGAACTCAGGCCCCTTCGGAGTGGTGCAAGACACAGAAAGGAGCGGTGGCTAAGGTGAGACTCCAATTGCCACAACTGAATTGGACTTGCCATCTGTCCGAACGAAAGATGTGGGCATCGCTGTCTTCCTGGACCCTCTGTTGTATCTAAATGTTGTTTTTCCCGCATGGCCTTTACGTCCCTACCATGCTGCGGGCATCCCATGTGGATGGTAGGCATTGCGAACCCTGTGCAAATACTGAGTGACCAGTCCACTCTTAAATAATACCCCAGAGGTGGACAAATTCGGACATGATGAAGGTAGTTGCTGCACTGGCTGGTGCCTCTTAACTACTAGTGCCATGGCTCCAGCTAGCATCTGACATTACATTATCGCTGCCGTTGCTTTTTTGTTTGTACATCTTAACCAATTGTCCGCAAAATAAGGTATCTCTCGTCAACCTAGCGTGCCTAGCCAGGACCTCAATTACGGGACACGGATACAGACCCAGCCTCTGTAAGATGAAAAGCTCCTTCCCTTAGAACAGCCCATTGTGCTTAAAGTAGGCAGTTTGTCCGCAGGAGTGCTTGTTCATGCCAAGGCCCAGGGACCCAAGGAACAGTCTACTGGATACGAGCAGTTGATCGAATTATGTCCCAGGGTCCAGATGACAGTATAGCACTAACTCTATGGGTTTCCGTACTCAGAGAATGGTGGATGTTGAGCCCTGCCAGTGTAGTTAAATTCTTCCCTTGCCGGCCATTGTTCCCCCTGCTTAGATTATCCAACTCATGCAGTATAATTGAGCCGGGAGGACATCCAGTGCCGCCAAGCTCTAGTAGAGCGTGCTCTTGGCGCCCATTGCACCTCATTCTCAACGCGAAATAGAGCCTAGAGCGGTAGCAAACGATGAGTGACCACTTTATTAGTTAATGGCTATTCAATAATCTTCTGAGGTTCATGAAACCCACCGACATGCTACCAACAGCTGAAGCCAGACTAGAATTTCCTAAGGTCCCACAACACAGGTCCAGTCAGAGTCTTGCCACTCGCTCTCATAGCCTGTATGTCTTGTAGCAAAGCTTACCAATTGATTGCCGACTGGCTCGCCTACCATTAATCTTGAGATACTAGACATGATTAGCTGCTGAACAATGACAAGGCAGGGTGTGCAACAGACCTGGTGATGCAGTGTATGCAACATATTGCCCTAAAGGACAGAGAGACTCCACGATGACGCTTCGCACGAGCAGGATAGTTAAGCTGGTAGGGCCCCTGTGCCGTCAAGTATTGTTAAATAGTGTTCTCGCCGCCCATTGCACCTCATATTTAAAACTTGACAGAACCTTGAGTACCAGCACCTGCGAACAGCTGCTGTTCCCAAGGGTACCTTGGGTAATGGGGAGTCTCCAAATATCTCTTTGCAAAACGGCACACTGTCCCGAACCGGAGCTATCCTGTTGTGCTGTCCCCCAGTCGCGCCGAAATAGCTTCGGCACCGCCCTCCAGAGATGGCGGCATGTAGCTGTGCAGCTCTTTTATTTTTGACAGGTCGCTTAGCGATGTACAGCATTTCGGATAGGATTCGTGTACAGGGCAGCGTGAAGCGCAACTGCTGACCATGATCCCACAGTCATCGGCACAAATTTGGTTCTCTAGTCATTGGCTGCCCTTAAGAAATACCTGGGGATGGCACTACACCAAATGCTATTATATTGTGTAACAACTTAAATATTTGCCTCTCTCTTGCCACAGCCCAACCTAGATCTCCCAAGTATGCAGGACGCTAGGAATAGCCGAATAGCCACTAGGGCCCCAAAGCATACTACTGACATGTTACAGTCGAAGGTGCGCAAGTGCATACTATATTCTTATCTCAAAGAGCGGAAGCCATGATGACGCCCCTCTCGGGCAGATGAAGCGTCTCGACGCAGACACCAATGAATGACACTTCCCTGTCCGTGCTCAGGCGCAACAATAGCTGGGTAGTTAGGCCGATCCGCACGTCCCTCGGTAAGCTTTTGTTTCTATACTCCAACCATAATTTGCCGTCAGCACACTACCCAATTTTCCAAATTAAGTACCGCCTTGTAACGTACCGTGCGAGTGAATGCTCCATAAAACTGGCCGAATGTATATGGTTGTTTCAGAAATAGTTCTTGCCCAGGTGTCTTAGTCAGTCTACCACACTCAAAGGACCTTCTTCCGATAGTTATTGTCGTGTTGGCGACGTCGTCATGTCGAGCAATGCCTACGCTTAGAACTGCTCTCCCACTCTCATCTTGCCAGCCAGCGCACTATCTTAGCCTGCGATATAAGATAGCCCAATGATTACAAGGACTTCCTTGCGCTCATAACAAAATATCCTTAGGTAAGCACCACCGACGAGGGTAAAGCAATCCTATGATGACGTCTCCCTCGTGTAGAGTGATTGTGCCGGTAGGACTTCGCGCAAGTAGATGGTGCCCTCGCCGCCCATTGCACCTTATGCCCCAAGTTTAATATAGCCTAGAAGACCATCAGAGTCGGATAGCTGCTGTTCCCAAGGGCACCTTGGGTAATGGCGAGACTTTAGCTGCTATTCTACTATGCGTTGCGATGTTCCAAACCGGTGCCCCACAGGGTTTGATACGTACCTATTGCCGCCACTGCCCCTGCCTGGCCCTATGCCAGACAGCGGCATGCAGCCGTAAAGCTCTATGTGGCCAGCGAATCTTGACGCAGGTGCCCCGGACTAAGTGTAACCAGAGTACAAGGCCAATGGTTCAAAGATAGAATGGTGAGGCACCCCCTTCTTGACCTCTTCGCCGGGCATTCCCTATGGTACGTCCTAGCTGCTGGAGGTATGGCTTCAGCAACACTTGTCTTACACCATTAAAGCCAGGTCCAGTGTTCTGGGTACAAAGCCCAACAGATTGACTGCCGAATAGGTGGTCTCTCTGTAACCCAGAGATGTCTTGCAGTATTCCAACTATTGGATGATTATGAGGACCAAGAGGTTGCGTGAAACGGCACGTCCACTCTCTGTGAGCAGCCTATCGAGTATCAAGTAGCTAACAAGTTCACAGAATTGTTTGGTCTTGTTGTTATTTGTTTTTGCCAAGACCCAAGGACCCAGGGAGCAGTATACTGGGCATGGAAGGGGCAACTGGGTGGCAGTACGTCCTTAATTCCAGAGCATGAGAACCACTAACTCTGTTAGCGTCCACATTCAGAAAATTACCTTTATTGGTTTCTATGGTGCTAGGTCAACCCTTATCCCCTTTACCAATCCAGTCAATTGACCAGAGAGGTATTTAAGTAGTACCGTCCATTATAATTACAACCATCCGCCATGCTAAGATGCCCATCTACTAAGAGTATATCTCATCCCTGGTCCTACCCAAAGAGGATTTTCCCTAGTCATCGGCGTTAGGTGTACACTGCTCCTTATCATTGTCACTGCGTCCGTAAATTTTCGGCTAGAGATTGTCCGGTGGCATTTCCTGTCCACCGCTTTGCTTCGGGCAGACCGAACGATCGTGAAGTATAGCAGTTCTGATCTTCCATGCATAGGGCAGCGCGTAGCATCACTGCTGACCATGTCCGAGTTTTACTCCAGCAGCTCCTCTTTATCCATCGGGTTCAACTCTTAGCCATGAGATTACAGTATCAGCTGGAGGAAACCATGGATGACCTGGACGACATCGGGTTTGATGAACAGGTACTCAACGGAGTGCTACGAACCACCCACCTTGAGATCATTAGTTTTATTGCCCGCTGTGATCGCACGATGCTCATGACAGAGCAACGCATCCTGCGTGTACTCCTGCGATGAAATGCGGAATAGAGATGTACAGGTAGAATTTTTTGAGTGGACTATGCAGAGTGCCTCTTACCGTTAAGAAACAGTTAAGCAGTCGACACTCCGGATTCCCTGGTAACTACCATTGGTTCAACTAGAGAGTTGTCACGTTGAGGGTATACTCCCATGGCCAGTTCTAATTTTTTCATAGGTTGCTGACTGCCGCTACTTCCCGCGCTAGCGCATTTAGTTAAGTAGTCCCTAATACCCATCCCCCGCGGTGCCCCTCACATCAGTAGAAACGCGACACATGTGTCCATTGTTTCCTCTACTGTTCCCAAGGGCACCTTGGGTAATGGGGAGGGTTCGGTTTGTGGTCTTTCTACCAGGTATTTATCTCCCATGGTTTACTCACACATGACTGCTATCCTCTTCCCGATATCCTGCTGCCCTGTCTCCTCTCAATGATCTGTGCTCCTTACCAGCAGTGCTCCTCAGGGTTTTCTCTTTTCTCGCTTATACTGATGGCCTCCCTTTCTGCCAAGTGCTGCTGCTCCACCACTCGCTCTGCCCCTGCCACCTCCCCCAAGCCAGTTTATTCCTGCATCACACTGACGTTATCCAATTCGGTCAAGGGTTACATGTTGTGCATATTTTATACCACTGCAGTTTCTGGTACCTTGTTGTCTGTGCCTGATCCGAACATGATTCACTGTTTCCATCAGCAGCTGTTGGCTCGAACTGTGAGGACACCGCACCTGCATAAGCCAGTTGTCTGGATCCTCACTGACCCCAACTTTTAGCTTTCGCCCGTTCATACACCCAAGCCGACACGGGGTTCTCGTTGTTTGGCCGCACCAGCCAACACGGGGTTCTCGTTGTTTGGCTGCTGCCTGCAATAGTGAGTGGTTCCGATCCTGAGGCCTCACCATACGCCGTGCAATTGCCTTTATACTGCCACGACAGGGTACCTGTTGCTGGTATGCCGAGGTCAAACCCATTTCCGTCTGGCCAAATCAGTGTTTCCGATCAGCACCTACTGGACATATCGGCTGGAATGAATTGGGACATGCCCGCAGCCAGCAGCGTTCGCTTTCTTGCAGTGAGAGGCACAATATGGGTAGGTGATTGCCATACAACATATAATTTCACATTGGTGGAATACCATTTGCATATTGACGAGGTGCCGTGGATTCTCTTTTCTACTCTTGCCGATTCCCTTGAGACCGAATTTGACCCTGCCTTTTGGGATACCGTTAATTATGGCCGAAAGGAGCGGTGGCTTTCTTGAACCACCCTGGGATGGCAAGGTCTACGGGGTAGCACCACCGTATGTCCAACTCCGGCTCTCCATCTTCAATCGAGACGCTCACACCATGCGAGTCGTGCAACCGTTTGTGTGGAACCATACCCACTTGAAGGTTCACCCGAACGGAGCAATGATTTTCCATGAACAAAAGAGATTAGCCTTCCTGTTGCCGTTGATCGTAGAGGCCCATAACTTGCTGCCGCCTAAGCCTTTGTTCTGGGTGAATGAGGACAAGACCATCCCATTGTGGAGAACCACCCTATGGACGCATGCAGAAACTGTACAGTGGTTAGCGGAGACAGGAGAACCGTACCCACCAGAACTGCGAGATGAGCTCCAGCCCCGCATTGACCAACTCAAGTCTTCGCAGCATCCGAAACGGGCTCAACCTCCGCCGCCACCTCAACCAACAAGGTGGACGGAGCGCTCCACAGCCAAACAGCACGTCCAAACAGTACAAACAGATACTCCACATGACCCTAGGGGCACTCAGAGTACGCCGCAGCAAGTAGCTGAACGAGAGCGGCAATATATGGAATTGCAGTCTATTATCCATCAGGCAAACCAGCAAACGCTGACAGACAGCCGGCCAGCAAAGACCAAACAAACCCAGCAACCAGCCAACCTGCTGGCTGCAAGTCAACAAAGCACAGACAACGCGGCAGCCGCCGCGTCATCCAATTCTGCTGCAGGCGATGTGCTTAAAACTCCAACTCAGCCACAAAGCAAGCCACCTGATAAAATCAGTGCACAATCGCTATTTCACATAAGACCAGGCCCACCATCGGCCCCGCCTGCGAGCAAAGCACACACGGATACCCCGGGTACCGGCGTGTTATCCTCTGACTCTCACTCTGCAACTCACAATGAGGATGATGAGCAACAACAACCTCCGGAACAACAAGCTCCCCAGGACGACACTTCAACAGAGGAATCGTCGCCTGCAAATTCACCCAAAGAATCGCCAGAGACTCAGGCAACGGACGCGGCTGGTGCTAGCAGCCCTGAGCCAGCCAGCGAATCCAGACAGGACGACGACCTCGCCAACGCTGACATCTCGACGCTACAGAAAATGGAGAAAAGAGCATGTGAGAGAGTGGCATCCTATGAAACAAGGCTTTCCAATGCCCGCGAGCAACTATCTCGCATCAGAAAGCGCCTTAAACGAATGAGCGATGACCGATCATCAGACACTCTACAACCCTCTCCTGGTGCAGACATAGAAATGGAAATCATTGATTGACCAGGCAGACAGCTAGCACTGCGTGCTCCTGACTGTCCGGAACCATTCGACCAGTGCTGATTTAATTTAATGCCGCTTACTCCACAGTGCGCCAAAGGAAAAGCAGCCGCGTGCCGGGCTAATACCCCCCAAACCTACCGTAAGGGATAACACCCGCTCAAGGTGACCCCCATAAGCTGCAGTAAGGGGATTTACGGGGTTTTTGTTTTGTGTGAGTGGATTTCTTTAATCTGTCTGCGAAGCCGTTTGGTTAGATGAGTGTCCCAGGTCCTGTCACCGTTAGTCATCTAGTTATCTGTCGAACCAACATGTCCTGTGAACCTAGTACTTGTTTTCCGATTGTGGGTTGCATAATCCGTCAGAGGCTCAACCGTTCGCACTGCAGCTTTTGTGGCTCCACTAGTTTTCATCGCTAGGTCAGCCATCCGACACCAATTCGTACACCTAGGTGTAACCCAATCCTGATTGTTTTGCTTCTTACCACTTTTTTGTTTCCAACGAACGGCCCCGCCAGGGGAACCCTGACCCCGGGTGCCGGGTGTTCGGGGTTTCCTTAGCATAGCCAATCCCGTTCACACGTTTTGCACTTCCTACCAGCATAGTACTCACTGCCTTCGGCCGGTCGCTTGGCACCTGACATCCGGGTACCGGCTGTTCAGGGTCAACCCGGCGTCAGCATGATGCAACAGCTTATGACATCAAATAGGTTCATTTCGTTGACGTCGCCTGACCCTGATGATTCAGATACAGAGATCGAACCAACAGAGCCAATCGTTCCGGATAACGCAGTTGAGGATGTGTCCATGGACAGCGACACAGAATACTTTGACGCTATCGAAACAGTTGACGTCGATACAGATGACGACGTTCCGTATTTTCAGCAAGGGGCCGAACCTCCTCCAAGGGAACAGTGGGAAATTGCTGAACCTATCGATTTCCTCAATGTACAGGAAGTCACACAATTAAGCCATCAGCTTGACCAACTCTTCCTCTCGCAGAAAGAGATTGAGACTCCCCTCGGCATGGACGACCTAAAACAAAGGTGGAAATGGGATGATGTCGGCTCTTGTCGCATGCCCAGGGCACCCATGACATACCCTGCACTCATGATAGATGAAGGGAATGGCATCCAACGTCCAGCAGCCAGCCAGGTACATCATAAAACGCTCTTCCAGTGGATCATAGACAATCTCTCATGGCTACCAGAGTATGCCACTGTCTATGTGTATGTGGACAATCGCAAGCTACCAGGCACGGATCCTCCAGCCTATTGGCCACTATTTGCACCCTGGATCAAAGGCCGATGTACAGTAACTGGCCCCTACTGTGAGAAAACGACTGCTATTCATTTTCCCATTCATGCTGATACAGGTTTACACCAGGTCCATTATACCTGGGCTGGTGCCGCAGCTTTGGAGGCACTGTGCCTAATGTTCCCCACAGTAAATTTTGCCCTCATTGACTCTGACTGCGTGCCGACCTCGTTGTTTGAGATTGCTGAGCTAGTTAATCTTATGACGGATAAGACAAGTAGAGCCGCAGCAATGCAACACAACATAATGGCCAGCTCTAACCAGTGCCCCCCAGCAGTACTCCTCGCCACGGAGGCCAAGGCAGAACTCAATGCCGGCCTGATCATTGTGACAGGACATATCCCCATTGAGGCAGCTGATGTGGACATGGACCAAGCAACCCCTGAAGCATGCATGCCATCAGTCACCGCACCAAGCTCCTCGCCGAGTAATGCACCCGCCCCAAAGGCGCGACGAATAGCCCACCCTGCCAACCGCAGAACAGCGGAGGATTGGGTCACCGCACTCCGAGAAAGCCGAGCCAGCTTCCTAGCGACAACCGCCGTGCCTGAAGACCCTGCAGAAGCGATGAGAGGTGGGCTACTGCTCACCCCCCTACTAGGATGTAAGGCTAGAACTCCGCTTGACTGGACACATGCATGGGCAATGCTAGGTGAATGGGCTGGAACCATTGCTTTCCCCATACCGGAGCAAGGAGAATGGCCTCGCCATGGTGACGGCCGATATCTTAGACCGGACTTTGTCGAGCGGACACCGCCATTCCTTACCTGGGCACGCCCCATCTTCGAGCAAGGTGCACTCTCCCCTATGTCAGTCTTCCCAGCCGACTTCCCTATCCTCTGCCTTCCAGGAGACAAATTGTTCCAAAGTAAGGAGTTGACTATAGGGTATAGCCTGCCACCAATTCTACACGCCTTCCATGGGAGTAAAGTAGGCCTAGGGCACCAACTCCAACAGTGGCTAAGCAAAGGTCTGCAACCGCTAGCTGTGTCGCTCATAGGAGTTGAAGATGCACCCCCTTTATGGACACACCCCACAGGCTGCGACTTTGTTAGAGGGAGTAAACTAGTCGCCAAGCCGCACGTTCCACAAAACAGAAGCCTTACCCCGACACAGGTGTTGCTACTCCAGAGCCTCTGGACGCCAGTTGAAGCCCCTAACAGCAGTAATGGCCATACACCTTGGCCCAAAGATTGCGAGCCTGCCATTGTCCTCTGCGGTCAGCATGCGAGCCTTAAGCTTCCCACCGCCCCAATCCTCCCCCTGCTCGAAGCACTACTGCGACGACTGAACGTTGACTCTAACAACGCAGAGCTTGCCATCAATGAGGTGCTTGCCAGCCATAATGACCCCAAATACACAGACTGGAAAATCACAGTCATGGATAACACCTCCTGGCAACTCAATGACGCTGACCCAGGGTCCCTGGAAGTTCAGTGCACTGGGTTGGGTGGAGGAGAACTTGATGAAGACTGGGACGTGTTGCTGGCTTGTAAAAAGGAAGCACATGTTTATGGGCCATCCCTGAGCAAACAGGACGATTGGAATGCAAGAGTTGGCACAGTAGCAGGCACTGCCCACACACAAGAATATTTGCTACTGCACATCGCCATGTTTCCCATCGGAGCACACTTCTGGTGCCGTGTTTTAGGAATGCCCAGTGCGAACCAATTACAAGCGCAGATCATCAGTCGAGCCATGAAACTGTTGCGCTTCTGCCCTATCATTCCAGCGCATAGGAAACCACCATGGCCGGGGTACATGCATGGTCTGAGACTCTTTACCAAGCTACTGGTAGCACATCCTTTGGTCGGAGTCTGCCTGCCCCCTGAAATCCGTCCAGCGGACTACCTCAGATTGACAGGATATATGATAGGCTCTTTCAACATCCGAGGGCACAGCGCTGGCTCGTATGCAGGAATGGTATGGGAAACAATCCTCTCAGAGTTCCCAGATGTTGATGGTAAAACCGTGTTAGCAGCCATTGCGCTGCCACCATCGTTGCTAACAACATACAACCTATCACAGCTGAGAGAGATTCATCTCATCCACCATGCCGATGACAAGCTGTGTGTCTGGAACCCGTCAAACCATGACATCAAATTGCTTAAGCAACGAGGCTTTAAAATCACGCATATCACAGGATGGAGAGCGTACCTCGGCACTGCACAGCATAACTACTCGCATTGGACTAGGGTTGCCCTCCCAGAAGGACGACCGGATATGGAACAGCTGGAAGGCATCCCAGGGGTACTCCCCTTCGAAGTGTACTCACAAGCTCCTCTTCGTCTGATCTCATGGTGCAGTTTTGAGCTCCCAAGAACTGCCAGAAAACTCCTGCGTGAGCTAGCGGAAATGTGCGAGTTACCTGAAACCACAACACAGGCACTGGTTGCCCAGATTGCTGTCCATAACGCAGAGATCAAAACTGAGCAGGAAGCTACCCAATACCTAGCCGAGTTGGCAACGGTTACCATTCCCTCAAGGGCCAAGTTGCATAATTATACCACCATGGTCCAACAGTTCCTTGGTACCCTACCATTGCCCATGGCTGTCTACATGTTAGACTACTACCTGCCCATGCTCAGTCCTAATGAAGGCTATAATGAAACAGGGTTAACAATGCAAAGTGCAGGACCGGTTCGACAGCCATCACAACCCATTGCCCTGGAGTTCCTCTTCAAAGGCAGCGAGTTTGGCCACTGGAGAGTCAAAGGCGGACAGGATGCATTTGCGTTCCGACATCCAAGCCTTGGTAAAACTGATGTGTTTAGCCTACTTGCCAGTGATGCGCACCATCACAAAGTCAGCCCCATTGGCACAGGTAGGCTCATCGCCATGGTTGGCACAGCAGAAGCACCAGCTGATGACGGAGATGACCTCCAAGTCCTGTTTGGATTGGTCCTCGCCATCACACCGCGGGCAGCCAAAAAGAAGGATGAGCTGGCAGCCTCACGTATATACAGACAATGTAACCCTAAATTCATTGAGGTCGCCTTCCTCACCGTACCAGCCATTGAGTTCTTTGCAAAGGAACAGCTTGAAACCCTCCAAGACTTGTACACTGATTCTGACCAACGCCTGGACCCTATTGATGCAACTGTCCAGGGGCAAAACAGTCCGGTTCCAAAGACCTTTTTTCTCCACACAATGTGGATGTTTGGATGTACCAAGCCTACCCGCGAGCTTACAGCTGTCGCGCAAACCTCCCCGTGCAGGTACCACCTGGGACTAGGCATCTATAATGTCCAAACAGCAGTGGAGGGAATGGAGGGCAACAAAAGATCACACTTCTTGCACTTGTGCGGTCAGTTGCTGCGCCTAGTGCTAATTCCATGTCACGTTGAAGGTGAGCTTCACCCCTGGACTCGCTCCACAGCACTATCCTTTGCCGCTGAAATTGACGGACATGTTTTAGGCACACTCTGTGCAGTGACAATGGCTTTGCTCACCAACCGGCTAGACCTGTGCATCCAAGGGCTCTTCGGAGCAGGCAAGTCGAAATCGATGGCAATCCTCATCCTGGCGCTGATTGAGATCGATACTACCGACAGCCTTAAGATATTGTTCATTTGTAAAGAGAACTCCGGTACTAGATCTTTTGCTGACCTCCTCCTATGGCTCGACCCCCCGTCGGGGGTGTTTGGGCGCATAGGTAGGCTGGTGGGAGACCAAGAGCGCAACAAAAGCAGTTACTCCCACACAAAATTTGATATCCACCCGAAAGAAAGAAGGCAAATGTTGCACAAGTGTCAGCTAATCTTAGCCACCGGGGGAACGGTAGCCCAGGATCTTACCATGCAATGGTCCACAATGGGTGGTTTTATGCAAGAGCTCTCCCTCCTGGTCATTGATGAAGGCCAGCAGTATGGCACTGACCGAGAAATTGCAGTTATCAGCCTGCTGAGGCAGCAACCTCTGGTATTGTGGACAGGAGACTCAGAGCAGACACCCGGCGGCATTGATCGGGCAGCTCGCAACGCAAAGCGCTCACGACAACTACTGCTCGCCAAAAAGCATGGCCTGCGAAGCAACCGCAATTATTACACGCCAGCCACCCTTGCCGATGCTATGATCCGACTGCTAGACGGTTCGGCAAATGAAGGTCTGACGACTCTTAGTCAAATTCTCAAACGAGGACAGTCCACTTTAGGCCGGCTATGGACAAGTCAGCTATCGCCACAGGATGAGGAAGATCTCAAAGCAGCCAGAGCTGTCCTTCCAGGCCTCCAAGCCGTATTTAAACCAACGCAACCCAATATGCAGCAACACTCCCGTTTCGTAGAATCGGAACTGCTGGAGGGTGCTGCTCTCAATCTTCCACGGTCTCTTGTGCGCCTTGCCTGGATCTTGCAACATGCCGCTACCCTCCTGCCCATGGCTGGGGACATACAAGCAACCCTAAACTCCCAAACCGCTGGTGTGAGTGACATCCATGCTTGGGGGTTAATGCTTCCCTCCAGCTCCAGAGTTAGTCCTGTGACATACCATGCAGTGGTTGCAGTAAGATACCCCGCTCTCTGCAGACAGGTAAATGGCCTATGGGAACTAGGCAGCTTTGCCTCGGGAGGACTACCAGACAAACCACCAGGGTTTCAGCTAGTGCTTTGGGATACAAATGCTAGGATTAACGGTTTGGTAGCGACTGATCTAGAGACTCTTGTGTCAGAGGTCCTCACCTCCTTCCCTCACAATGCTGGATTTGCGGATGGACTTTTTACAATGACCACAGCAACTGATCACAAGAACAACTTGAATCGCTCCGTGCTCAAAAGAGACTATGTTCGTACCTTGCGTGTCGAGACAATCGCCAATTCAGCCGGAGGAACAGCACAGGTATCAATCGTGGCTCAGCCCAGCATTGGTTTTCTCAACACTAAATATTACTCCAATGGCTCTCCTACAGAAGATACAGAAGATTGCCTGGGCAGAATCACTGTAGGACTCACCCGGTCCAAATCATTAACCTTGCTAGTCTCTCCTCTGGACATGATGGGGCTCATGGGCATGGCACAGGTGATTGCCACCATCGCCTACGGCATCGGGGGCCTACGGAGAGGAGAAACGACATGGAAGTGGCCAGAATTTAACCCTGACCCAGTACAAGAGAATCTTGCACAATTAAGCCGATGGTCACTGAATTCACCACCAAACTGGGAATACCCGCCCCTTGCTATCGCCAACCAATACTACGATCAGCAAGCTAATGAGGTAAAGCGAGCAAGGTACCGTCTGATATTGGTCCGAGGGTCAGACCTTCGATGGTTGGACAGAGGGCGCTTCCAAGAAATCCAAGCCGGCTTACGAACCCAACACAAGTGGCTCCCCAAGCAACATCTCCCTTTCTCCGAAGTCGTCCTATATGCCTATGCTGCTGATCGCACACCCTTTCCCACCTATGTGTGCCTACCTTCAGGACTGTATAAAACACGCACCGGGAATGTAGTAGCACAGACAGGCCCAGACCAGGAGATCCTGTCCCTGCCTGGCATATATTTCTTTGATGGATGGCGATTACACCCAAACTTGCCAATCCCAGACCACCTGCCACGCGCAGCAGAGGCGCCAGTTCAAGGTACCGCTCTTGATGCACCTACACCTGATGCGGAACCCAAACGGTCGCCAGAAGAAGAAGCGAGAGACATTCTCGCAGTAGCCGCCAAGAACCAGCCAGAGGATGGGCCGAGCACAAGGAAAGCAGCTGTCCGCGCATGTAAATACCTGAGAGCCATGGTCAACCAATACGAAACCACCATCCAAGCTGTGCACAGTGCCGCCCGCACCCACACGCAAAGAAGTAAAGGCACGGTTGGACCTCCTGTTGACTATCGCCCACAAGGAGAAGCCCTCCCAGTAATATCAGCGGACCTCACCTCCGAGTTATTGTATTGCCTATCCACGCTCCCAGACCCATGGCCCTTAGCCAAGATCACAATCGATATGGAGAAACCGAGCCAATGGGTCTCAAAATTGTGCAGACTTTATTTTGCGGACGAGTACGCCAAGCGCACAGTAGGACTTCCCTCACGTAAACATGTTCCGGACATCGCAGGCGCACTCCGAGCAGTCCAAGCCATCCTCCCTAAACTCGAAGTCAAGATGATTGAATTCTTAGCTGAATGGATGGTAACTCTGTTAATGCCAGCCAGGCACGTAATGGAAGTGAGGGCACCTCATCTTTCCTTTATGATGCTCAAGGAATACTGGTTCAGAGAACTGTACTTAGGCCTGAAAGTCACAGCGTCCTTTGACCGCTCTGAGTCATATACCAGAGTGATCGATGGCCAGGTAAGATGCATCACGCCTGAAGTGAAGCCGCAGAATTTGCAGGTCATTTGGAATGTACAGTTCATCACAGTCTTTGTGCCAGCATGGATGATCCCGCCTGTCTACCATAGCCTGCGCAGAGAAAGCATCAAAACTGCGAGTTCTGCTAGTCCCATAGGGGTCCGGTCAGTCCGCCCCACGTGGTTTGAGGACACAACACCTAAGGACCCTACTTCTCAGCGATCCCAAGACCCTCACAAGGAGCAAGCCCAGCCACTTCATGGTCTTAAGTTAGTCATCAAAGAAGAAGTGTTGCCAGCGACTGACCAACCGCAATTCCAGTCGCTTGAGCTGTTAGCTAGCAGAGGCCTGTTGGCACCTGATACATGGAAGTGCAAACGTGCACAAGTCAGCCTCAAAGCAACTATTGATGTCCCAATGTTGGGTACAATCATAGAGCAAAATGGCGATGGGCTCCTGGAAGACTCCCACATGCCAGTAGGATGGCCACTCCACATCGATGGCGCTGTCAGACAATGTTGCATTCACAGATCTGCTAGTTTGCAAGAATTAGACGATATGCTCAAAGAATACGATATGAAACGAGATTCTGTTGAAATCAACCATGACGCGCCTCAATGGTCCCATCATGCAGTGTGGAACCGCAAGTATATGGAGCCAAACCCTGGATATACACTAGAACAGCTATGGGCTGACTCCGAACCTGCAGTAAATAAAAAAACGACCACTTCCTATGACGTGCAGGCAAATGACCTTCAGCGTGCCGTCTCGGCCATTCGGCATTTTCCGCCCCCCATTCCTCCTGACAGCCCTTTCATACAAGCGTTAGGAACGCCAGCTGCCCTGAAAGCCCCACCACAGACTGATACCCTAGCGCAGAGAGCACTGGAAGAATGGGAACGTACTCTGTGTGAAAACAAGGCAGTAGCAATCCTTGCCGAGATACAAGCTGGACGACCAACAATCATCCACAAAGATGGCGGGGAAATGCTTATTGCCATTGTTCTGGACAAGCCACTGGCGGAAGCCAAGAAATTAGTAGATGACCCTGCGGCATTTACCCGCGAAATGACACGCATCCTGCGCGACAAGCATACTCACCCGCTCATCGCCCAAATGATGAAACCTGCGGAGAGCAGTGAGCCACCCTCTGCCACTGCGAGCGCGAGTGGTGTTAGTAGCAGTCGAGACCTTCGCACTACACCACACGAACAGTTCCAATAAAACGCACCAAATGACACAAAGTACCCAAATTCCTCGTAGAGCAATCAGCGTCCAACTTAAGCTAGCTTGAACGGCATTGTCACCATGGGGTACTCATGGTTGATAACTGCCTGCTACTATCCCTTTTCCAGTCGACATGCTGGAGCCAGCATCGGATTGCCAGCACAATATATCTTGGTGACAGTGCGGTTGAGCGGCGTTGTCACCATGGGGTACTCATGGTTGATTACTGCCCGCTGCGGCTACCATGTTCTCAGCATGCAGAATCGAGCATGGGACGGGAGGCGGGGGGGGCGTTTATACTAATAATCCTTTTATGGGTTGTTCGTTGGTTTGTTTCCTTAAACGTTGCATGGTAGTGTAGTGAGATGTCAAAGTACATCAAGCCATGGCGCCCGTTGCTGTCTTGCTCAGGCAATCCAGTACCTGCATGGCTTGACTGTCACCCGACCATATGAGCTCCGTGCAATCAAACGAAGTAGTATGCCTGCCTCAGGAACCCCAGGTTCACAATGAGGCACAGGATCTCCTCCTACTGCAGGACTATGTGCACAAACTGACGAATACACTCAGAACTTTGGAAGATACCCACGCCGTATTGCAGCAAACAGAACTCCTTGCAGGTGTTATCAACGAGCAAGACTGCAGAGACATTCGCACAGCCTGCTGTTGCATAAGAAGTCTGCGCATTCGAGTAGAAGCCCGTGCCAACGTTACAGAACGAGAAGTGATTAGTCGACAGCTACAGCTCATGCATGCGAGCGTACAACATTACCGGACTGAGGACCTTAACACAGCTGACACAAGTTGCTTGTCCAGAACCTCTTTTGAGCACTTTGAGGATGGACCTGGTCCCTGGGCAGAGAAAAACGCTCGTATCCCTACACCAATGTAACTGAGCCAGCTACCATGATCATTGACCGCATCTAATGCAGTTGATTTCAACACCTGCCAAGTTGACCGCTCGAGCTGCGCAACGCTTGCAAGCCTGCATCCATGCTGTCGAGCTCGCCATTCGCGAACTCGATCGCATTGGATTCAGTTTTGAAAGTGGTATACACCGCCAAAGTGCACTGCAACTCCCATATATGGGTACTATCTCCCATATCACGAAGATGCAATGCAAGAGCACTAGCATAGTAGTGCCACTCACAATTTCGTTGCAATATGATGATTGGAAAAGCAGTACTGAGCGGACTCTGAGGGTACCTGAGTGCTGTTACCGCGCCGTCTTTTTCACCCTAGATCACGTTTCACTCTCCTGTTTCACTGCGGTAGCTTCTCACCACTTTGTTGTGACCCGGCTTTGTCGGTGTTTGCTTCAAAGTGTCTGGGTGCTATATTATGCCATGATGGCTGCTCTTTGAGATCTCGGGGATCCTGGCTGGGGGGATCCCTGGTTTCCGCATTGGGCTGTGTTGCTTCAGCACCCTGTGATGTGGCCCTGTGTGATTTTGTGGTTGGTTGTTTTGGTTGTTTTCTTGTTTAAGGGCCTGCGTTAACATGGCACAGAAGTTGTCATTTGCATGCGTCGAGATGTAAGATGGCCTGCGCGAAGGATGGCACACAAGCTGCTATCGGAATTCATCTCAAGAGCACATAGCTGTCCATTTGCCCTGTTTTTTTGTTTGTGCTGTTTTTTGTTTGGTTGTTTTTTGTGTGTTTTGCTTTTTGTGGTTTTTGTTTTGTTTGCTTTCTTGTTGGTTTGTGCTCGCTCTCGGCAATTGGATAGCTTTATGGACTATGTAAAGGTCCACACCAGCTCTCTTTTGTAGCCTTCTTTTACTGATGGCTTTGCATGCATATCAATTCAATTTCCGGCAAGTAAAAGCTTGTGTAACGACCCGGCGAAAGCCTTGGAGGCGTTGGACGGGGAAAAAAATGGCTGTATGATCAAGCTGTAGTATGGCTTTCTGCGCTTGGGTTACTTCGTAACTGGCAGATATTGTACAACTATCCAATATGCAACCAATCTGGCGGAGTTGGCGCATGGCCGCATCAAGGTCATTGACCCTCTGGGATGTGATGTTTTGTATGCCTTGAAGCTTCTGGCGTTCTAGAAGTTTGGTGGCATCATCGACTTCGCTGGTAGTGACCTGGCAGAGGGTCAGTTGGGTAATAGACTTTGCAAGGCGATGGACAGCGGCATCTTTGATAGGAGTCGGTCGTTCCATCCCAAAAGGCTCATAAATAAAAAAACGACCACCTCCTATGACGTACAGGCAAATGACCTACTGCGTGCCGTCTCGGCCATTCGGCATTTTCCGCCCCCCATTCCTCCTGACAGCCCCTTCATACAAGCGTTAGGAACACCAGCTGCCCTGAAAGCCCCACCACAGACTGATACCCTAGCGCAGAGAGCGCTGGAAGAATGGGAACGCACTCTGTGTGAAAACAAGGCAGTAGCAATCCTTGCCGAGATACTATCACAGAACAAACCATGAACCCCTAAATATTGCCATTGTTCTGGACAAGCCACTGGCGGAAGCAAAGAAATTAGTAGATGACCCTGCGGCATTTACCCGCGAGATGACGCGCATCCTGCGTGACAAGCATACCCACCCGCTCATCGCCCAAATGATGAAACCTGCGGGGAGCAGTGAGCCACCCTCCGCCACTGCGGGAGCGAGTGGTGCCAGTGGCAGTAGAGACCTTCGCACTACACCACACGATCAGTTCCAATAAAACGTACCCAACGACACAGAGTACCCCAATTCCTCTTCGTGCAATCAGCGTCCAACTTGAGCTAGCTTGAATGGCGTTGTCACCATGGGGTACTCATGGTTGATAACTTCCTGCTACGATTCCTTTTCCAGTCAACATGCTGGAGCCAGCATAGGATTGCCAGCACAATATATCTTGGTGACAGTGCGGTTGAGCGGCGTTGTCACCATGGGGTACTCATGGTTGATTACTGCCCGCTGTGGCTACCTTGTTCTCAGCATGCAGAATCCTGTATGGGACGGGAGGCGGGGGGGGCGTTTATACTAATAATCCTGTTTTGGGTTGTTTGTTGTTTTGTTCTGCCTTAAATGTTGCATGGTAGTGTAGTGAGATGTCAAAGTACATCAAGCCATGGCGCCCGTCTTTTTTGCTCAGCGCAATCCAGCACCTGCATTGCTTGAATGCCACCTGGCCGTATGAGTTCAGCGCAACCAAGTGAATTGGAATGCCTGCCGCTGAACCCCAAAGTCACAATGAGGCCCAGGATCTCCTCCTTTTGCAGGACTATGTGCACAAACTGACAAACACCCTCAGAACATTGGAAGACACCCTTGCCGTCTTGCAACAAGCGGAACTCCTTGCAGGTGTTATCAACGAGCAAGACTGTAGAGACATTCGCACAGCCTGCAGTTGCATAAGGAGCCTGCGCATTCGAGTAGAAGCCCGTGCCAATGTCACAGAACGTGAAGTGATAAGTCGACAACTGCAGCTCATGCATGCGAGCGCACAACACTACCCAACTGAGGACCTTAACACAGCTGACACAAGTTGCCTATCCAGAACCTCGGCGGAACACTTTGACGATCGACCTGGTCCCTGGGCAGAGAAAAACGCTCGCATTCCCCTACCAAGGTAACTGAACCAGCTACCATAGTCATCTGACCGCATCAAATGCAGTTGGTTGTAACACCTGCCAAGCTGACCGCTGACCACATAGCCAAGGGAGCCAGCACTTCATCTGAAGAGCTTAATACACAACTATCACCCAATACTGATGATGAGTAAATCTCCCATACCATGAAGAGCAATTGCAAGAGCGCTAGTACAAAGGTGAGTACCGCAACCACAAATGTGATGCAATATATGATGATTGGAAAAGCGGTTCTGAGAGGACTCTGAGTGTGCTGTGAGTGCCGTAGCCTCGATGTCTTTTTCACCTTAGACCATGTTTCGCTCCCCTGTTTCACTGCGGTAGTTTTCTCACCACTTTGTTGTGACCCGGCGTTGTCGGTGTTTGCTTCAAAGTGTCTGGGTGCTTTGTTATGCCTGAAGGCTGCTCTTTGAGATCTCGGGGATCCTGGCTGGGGGGATCCCTGGTTTCCGCATTGAGCTTTGTTGCTTCTGCACCCTCTGAAGTGGCCCATTGTGAGTTTGTGTTGGTTGTTTGGTTGTTTTCTATGGGCCTGCGTCAACATGGCACACAAGTTGTCATTTGCATGAGCCGAGATGATACTAAGCTATCGCCTCTCGCCCTACAGATCTTTTTTTCACCCATTAACTGGAACCCGTCACGTCACGGTTTTGCGGTTGTGTTTTTGTTTGTGTTTTGTGTGGGTTGTTTTGGTTGTTTGTTTTGGTTTTTGTTTTTGGTGTTGTTTTTGCTTCTGGGTTTCTTGTTTGTTTCGGTTCGTGTTCCCAAACGTGACAAGGGCATAGGACTATGTACCGGTCCTTTACCAGTTTACTTTTGCGGCCTCTACAGCTTTGGCCTCTGCATGAATTCAATAATTAATCTCATATGCAACATGCTTTGAAACATGTTGAACGACCTGGCGGAAGCCATATGGCGTTGGACGGAAAAAAAAGTTCCATCCCAAAAGGCTCAGCTGTCTACAGGTTTTTGGTGGACGTAGGGCCTCTAGGCATTCAGTTAACACTCACCGTGTTGCAACCTTGGTCGAGGAAAGGCATGGGGAGGTGTGGTGAAAGTCATTTGGCCGGTCGAAAGATTGGTTGAACGAAGGTCAAACGGCGACGGGCACCATGGCTAGATGTACTTTGACATCGCACTACACTACCATACAACAATTAAGGTGAAACAACTCGAACAAAAACCCTTAAAAAGGTTATTATAACCGCCTCTCACCGCCTCCCGTCCCATACTGGCTCCGGCATGCTTACAACAAAGGTAGCCACAATGGGTAGTGGTCAACCATGGGTACCCCATGGTGACAAAGCCGCCCAACGGTCGAGTTACAGGCTAAATGCATGTATGGGAAACTTATGTACCTACAGTCGAGGTCCCTTTATGGCTTCCCTGTTTCTACTAGTTTTTTGGATCTTGTTTTGGGGGCCATGATGAAGCAGGTTTGTCGCCAGACACTAAAGTCTTTGGCTGCTGAAAGTCTTTTTGGCGTTCGTTTGGGGCTACTGACTCTCTCGACTTCTGCCTGCATGGATTTCTTTTGGTTGCTTGCATTTGGTAGGGCCTCAAGGCTTGCTTCATGCTAAATATATCTTTGAGGCCCTGGAAGCCTGCCTCGAGGCCTGCCTCAAGGCCTGCTTTGAAGCCTGCTTCGAGGCTTGCTTCATCCTTAAAAGCACATCCTCGAGGCTTGGAGGCCTGCCTCGAAGCCTGCCTCGAGGCTTGCTTCATGCTTAAAAACATATTCTCGAGGGTCTGGAGCCTGCCTCGAGGCCTGCCTCGAAGCCTGTCTGGAGGCTTGCATCATGCTATAACAATCCTCGAAGCCGAGGCCTGCCTCCTGCCTCGAAGCCTGCCTGGAAGCTTGCTTGATGCTGATAAACACATATATTTTCGTTGCTTCGAGGCTTCCATGAGGCCGTCCCTTTGCGCCAGCTGCGGCCTAAAATTCTACAAGGCACCACAATTTCGCTGCCACACCATCACCATTTCCATGGGACTCCAACAATAGTATTATATAGATTCGAGTCCCCGTGAGCCTCGCTTTGTCCTCGTGCCAATACGTTTTGCGTCCGAGGCCTGGCCTCGGGCAGGCCTCGGTGAGCCTCGGACGCCTCGCAGGAAGTACGCCTGCCAACAAATTAAACATGCTTTCTCATGGCCCCTAAACAGGGTCTAAAAAAGTGGTAAAAACATGGCGGCCATAAAGGGACCTCGACAGTAGCAACTAGAACTTGGGACGCATAAGAAGAAAACGGTTTGTGTTGACATTCATGTTCATGCTGCTGGTTCGCAAACCCGCTTGCAAAACATTTGCGGGCAGCAGCAAAATTCTCCGATGGCTGACCCCATTTTTGGGCCCAAATCTGGACCCCAAAATGGGGTCCAGAATTGGATCCTATTTTAGTTTCTTCTCATGGGTCTTCGCTTGGGCCCCGTTTTGGGGTCCAGATTTGGACCCAAAAGTGGGGTCAGCCATCGGAGAATTTTGTTGCTGACCGCGGAAGTTTTGCAAGCAGATTTGCGACGCTCTAGCATGAGCATGAGTGTTGGCTTAACACATGCCTTTTTCTCCCTGTCCGTCCCAACTTGTTGCTTGTACAGTCGAGGTCCCTTTATGGCTTCCCTGTTTCTACTAGTTTTTTGGATCTTGTTTTGGGGGCCATGATGAAGCAGGTTTGTCGCCAGACACTAAAGTCTTTGGCTGCTGAATGTCTTTTTGGCGTTCGTTTGGGGCTACTGACTCTCTCGACTTCTGCCTGCATGGATTTGTTTTGGTTGCTTGCATTTGGTAGGGCCTCAAGGCTTGCTTCATGCTAAATATATCTTTGAGGCCCTGGAAGCCTGCCTCGAGGCCTGCCTCAAGGCCTGCTTTGAAGCCTGCTTCGAGGCTTGCTTCATCCTTAAAAGCACATCCTCGAGGCTTGGAGGCCTGCCTCGAAGCCTGCCTCGAGGCTTGCTTCATGCTTAAAAACATATTCTCGAGGGTCTGGAAGCCTGCCTCGAGGCCTGCCTCGAGGCCTGCCTCGAAGCCTGTCTGGAGGCTTGCATCATGCTATAACCAATCCTCGAAGCCTTGGAGGCCTGCCTCGAGGCCTGCCTCGAGGCCTGCCTCGAAGCCTGCCTGGAAGCTTGCTTGATGCTGATAAACACGTATATTTTCGTTGCTTCGAGGCTTCCATGCGGCCGTCCCTTTGCGCCACCTGCGGCCTAAAATTCTACAAGGCACCACAATTTCCCACTGCCACACCATCACCATTTCCATGGGACTCCAACAATAGTATTATATAGATTCGAGTCCCCGTGAGCCTCGCTTCGTCCTCGTGCCAATACGTTTTGCGTCCGAGGCCTGGCCTCGGGCAGGCCTCGGTGAGCCTCGGAACGCCTCGCAGGAAGTACGCCTGCCAACAAATTAAACATGCTTTCTCATGGCCCCTAAACAGGGTCTAAAAGAGTGGTAAAAACATGGCGGCCATAAAGGGACCTCGACAGTACGTTAGCTCGAGTAGCTGACTGAAACTGCACGTGTGAGGTGGTGCGAAGTTTTTCACTGCTACCCGCGCTACTAGCTGCGGTATTGGCGGGGGTGGATCACTACTCTCCGCTGGTTTCATCATTTGGGCGATGAGTTGAATGCTGCAGGGTCATCAACTAGTGCTTTCGCTTCCGCTAGTGGCCTGTCAAGGACAATGGCAATGAGTATTTCGCCACCATCTTTATGGATTATGGTTGGTCGGCCGGCTTGCACCTCTCCGGGGATTGCCACTGCCTTGTTTTCACACAAAGTGCGTTTCCACCTCCAGGGCTCTTTGCGCTAGGGTGTCAGTTTGTGGTGGAGCCTTGAGAGCAGCTGTTGTCCCTAACGCTCTTAGGAAGGGGCTATCAGGTGGCGTGGGGGATGGGAGATGCTGAATGGCCACTACTGCACGCAAAACGTCATTTGTTTAGAATTCATATGAAGTGGACGTTTTCTTGCTTATTGTAGGCTCGGAATCAGCCCATAGTTGCTGCAGTGTGTATCCTGGTTTCGGCTCATGTACCGTCCATTCCAGACTGCATGGTGGGACCATTGAGGTGCGTCAAAGTTGATTTCAACTGAGTCTCATGAAAAGGGGTAGGGGGGATGGGGTCCCCGATACCTAGCCGTCAAGAGGGAGCGTGGACCCGTGAGGGTTCCAAGGTTGTTGAGTGAGGGTAATCCCTAATACCCGTTGACCTCTTGACCTGGAACCATGAAAGGACATGGTTACGTCACACTCCCTAGCCGGCGTGCTGTCCTTGGAGACTCGGACCTGTCAACCTCTGCGTGGTCGACGGGCCACAGCGCCATCCACTCCTTGGTGACTCGGAGGTGGGTTCCACCCTTCTAAGTGGGTCCTCTTTGGGATGGTCAGGCGAGTTGGATGAACCCCTGAGTGTGGACTCACTGAGTTCGGACTGCGGTTCGTTCCACTGTCATGCAAAGGGGGGTCAGGTACACTTTGGTAGGTTGTTGACCAGGTAGTGGTTGTCGTTCGATTGTGGTCCCATGTCCTCCTTGGTGACTCGGAGGAAATGAATGGGTAACGGGGCCTAGCTCGCCACGATTGGATGTCACCACTGCTTCAACTTCCGATCCATTGTTTGTATCCTAGCTAACGGTCAAAGTTCGTGTGAGGGTTGCTATGCTCCGCACGGATCAGACCGTCGGTTCCTCCGTGACGAATGTCAGGGTAGTCACAGTGTCTGGGGTGACCTGGACCTCCTTCCTGTGTTCCCATACTTTTGGGTATTTGTCACATGGAGGGGTGGGATTGCTATCGACTGGGTCACCCAGCGGTCGAGGTTCTAGCAGAAGCACCTCGGCTTAATGTACAGTCAGGCCACAGCAAGATCCTACACCAAGGATCGAGCTGTGCTGAGTTGGGACCACACTCTTAAAAGGGGGAGGTGAGAAGGTGGACAAGAAACCAACTCACCGAAGTACCTCATGTGGGAACCTTCGCAGGCCACATTGGACAAAGACATCAACGGTCTGGTGTTGCTTGCTTCTGCGGGTTTCCGCCTTTTTGGCGAGCGAAAACACCGGGAGACCGTGTACGTCCTATGTGGTGGAAAGGGTACCGCCCCAGGGTGCGCTACATGGGAGCGCAAAGGTACCAAGCGTAAATTTACTGACAAGAACGCTCCAGGACAGCCTAGCCTTGGATGAGGAATTTCAAGCAGCTGACTGCTTTTCAGAACTCGCTCGAGGATACACACAAGGGGTAGTTGATCCCTATATAATGATGGACCTGCAACCCACTGGACCCACCAGAGTCAATCTGGAAGTAATTGTACCATCCCCTAAAGGACTTACGCCTGAAATGTGGAAGCAGACAGCCACTTTGTGCCCGCTTGAGTGGCCGTGCAATTATAGCCTTCTGAGATTGTGGCACACGCCCAAAAGTTTCCACCAATATGCTGCACAACTCAAGCAACAAGTACAGCATGTTGAATATCGCAGGATACGGAGGATTCTATCCCTTTGCAGCAGAGGTGCGACACAACGGGTATGCATGCTGGGCCAACTCCAGACGTTTTGCAATAGTTGCAAAGAATGCCCAGAAATGTGCTATTATTGCAGAAATCATGCATGCTTACAATATACTAGGCAATCGCATTGAAACACTGCAGCCAACCCTCGAAGGAATCGCACTGAGTGAACAATCACGAATTAACAGTGCTGTCCATGAAGATGATCGACCTTGCTTTGATTTTCGGCTCTCGCAAGAATGCCAAGACGCAATAGCAGGCCTTTTTCCTAATCATGAAGACGAAGCGGATAGGATCTTCCAACTCAGCGAAGGCATCCAAGTGCTGCAGAGGCAACATAATGACCTTGTACAAGAAGCCAACCGAGCACTTTATCGACTACAGCAAAATTGGCACGCTCTAAGCGAAGCGTATGCAACCATTTTCAATGACCTGTGAGGCACAATGAGTCAGCAGAAGACCAGCGAAGTTGATCGTCAGGCAACCAAAAGAGGGGCTCTCGGGACAGCCTTGCATATGGTGATTCTCGCACGTCTTGTAAATAACTTTTATGTGAACTGAACTACATGCTCACCTATTAGGGTCCAGCAATCCTCTGCTTGACAGTGCCGGCGGTGACTGAAGTATGTACATGTTTTCCTATTGGCTCACAGGTACATCTCATCCCACCTAATTTGGTATGCCAAATAATCAATATCCCTTTCACACCTACTAGCAAGTTAGATGACATTTCTACGTGAGGGCGTGTGTACACGATGTTCAAGGACGGGCTTAGGGTTACCTGCAACCCTCATTTAATATGTCTGTACTTGTTTTCTAGTATTAATGCGTACACAATGGATAACTCACTCAGTGTCCTATGCTCATCTCTAATTCAAGGGTGTGAAGATCAGAATTGAGCGTAGGTACAGTAACAACAGGACGGGAACTTGAATTTATCCTCCCCATCACACTGACTGAGGTACCCCAGTGAGACTGTCACCCTAGTGTTATAACCGACATGTACCAATATTTGACATGTCCTCACATGAAATACGGTAACCATGGGCGGTCACGTTGTCTTTCCGACCAAAGACGCGTCGGGATTGCAACTGACCCACAACAACATCCACCAATTGCCATCCTAGTGTCCCTTTCACGGTATTCGCAAGCTAGCAATCTTTATGTAGTGGGCCTCCACTCTTTCTGCCCGTACCGCCATGGAGTATGTGCGACTTCGCGGAGAAGAACACCAGCTCTCTATGCCGGTAAAGATGATCCTATATAGTTTGGAAGCAGCACAAGACCTTATGGTGACTGTGCGAGACCTCAGGCGCACAGTACGGCTAGTACAGAGTGGATGTGTCACTTTCTTCCCAGAAGAAGCACACGGATTGCAATTGATCTATAACACCTTAGAAGTGACCTTCAGCAGGTTGAATTGGACGGACAGCGCATCACACAGCATCTTTTGACAGCACTAGCAGCATCGTGTCATGAGGACATACTGTACAAGCAACAAGTTGGGACGGACAGGAAGAAAAAGGCATGTGTTAAGCAAACTTCCGCGGTCAGCAACAAAATTCTCCGATGGCTGACCCCACTTTTGGGTCCAAATCTGGACCCCAAAACGGGGCCCAAGCGAAGACCCATGAGAAGAAACTAAAATAGGATCCAATTCTGGACCCCATTTTGGGGTCCAGATTTGGGCTCAAAAATGGGGTCAGCCATCGGAGAATTTTGCTGCTGAACGCAAATGTTTTGCAAGCGGGTTTGCGAACCACATATGAAATGAATGTCAACAAAACCGTTTCCCTTATGCGTCCCAAATCTGGATATCCAGGCCCTTTATGGCCGATCATGTTTTAAAACTTTTTTAGACCCATGTTTAGGCCATGAGAAATAGGTTTTGAAATATTGTTGGCAGGCGTACTTCCTGCGAGGCGTTCCGAGGCTCACCGAGGCCTGCCCGAGGCCAGGCCTCGGACGCAAAACGTATTGGCACGAGGACGAAGCGAGGCTCACGGGGACTCGAATCTATATAATACTATTGTTGGAGTCCCATGGAAATGGTGATGGTGTGGCCGTGGGAAATTGTGGTGCCTTGTAGAATTTTAGGCCGCAGGTGGCGCAAAGGGACGGCCGCATGGAAGCCTCGAAGCAACGAAAATATACGTGTTTATCAGCATCAAGCAAGCTTCCAGGCAGGCTTCGAGGCAGGCCTCGAGGCAGGCCTCCAGGCAGGCCTCCAAGGCTCCGAGGATTGGTTATAGCATGATGCAAGCCTCCAGACAGGCTTCGAGGCAGGCCTCGAGGCAGGCCTCGAGGCAGGCTTCCAGACCCTCGAGAATATGTTTTTAAAAAAGCATGAAGCAAGCCTCGAGGCAGGCTTCGAGAGGCAGGCCTCCAAGCCTCGAGGATGTGCTTTTAAGGATGAAGCAAGCCTCGAAGCAGGCTTCAAAGCAGGCCTTGAGGCAGGCCTCGAGGCAGGCTTCCAGGGCCTCAAAGATACCGGGCGGTTTCTCCGTGACAGGCCGTCCAGGTCCAGGTCCAGGGCACGGAGCAAAAACATCCGAGCGTGTCCGAGCTGAAGCTGAGCAGCCCGGCCAGTGATGCAGAAAGCATCCAAGCTCGAGTAGCAACATGACGATGCCACGAATTTTGCATTTTGCATACATTTAAGCAGGCAAATGTGATCAGGACAGATCAAAAAAGAGAATTCAAATTGTAACATGCCTCATAATTGAGCAGACCTTTTGTCACTGATTTGTTCGTCCTGACAAATCCTTACTTGGATAATTTTGGGTGTGAGCGAGAAAAAGGACATGAGCGAGGCTTGCGCGAGATTCATCAGCTGGACCCAGTTTGGACCCTTGGGTCTTTTTGGACCCTTAAATGCAAAGCAAAATCTTTTAGGGAGGCCCCATTCTCAGACACACCCAACTTGCATTGGTGAAACGGCTTGGTTGGTGGATTTAAGAAACAAATATCCGATGGAATGGAATCAGAAACAAGTTCCAGCATTGGCAGATTTTTTGAGCAGTTCGAAACCCTGCCAGTTGAAGGGCCACAAAAACTACAGCTGGTTGCTGCATTTAGCCGGCAGCAATCAGGAATTCACTCAGCGAAAAGCAGCAGGATGTCGTTTGAACATATGAGAGATAACATATGATTTCAAACATGGACGGATTAAACACATAGCACATTGATGGTGCTTATCGAAAAACATCCCCAAAATGGGAGAACTAGCAATGCCTGAGGATTTCGTTTAAGCATCTGTGACACCAATGGTCAAAAAGCCTGGATTGAACAAAGGTACGGTTGGTGACAATTACTAGCATCTTGGTTGGTGATTTTTCACACTTCCTGTACAGTAATGGGGCATTCACCAACCCCTGAAGAAGGTGTGGAAACAAGTGGATGATGAAAAATGTCAAACAGAATTTGACAACTTGACAAAAATCACCCAATCGATGAAACGGAATTCTCTTTTAGCAATCATCTATATAAACAAATCGGGAGGCCGTGATCCGTGTACCATTTGAATCACCTTACAGTGGGTACGTTCCAACAATCCAAAAAGATCAAGTCTGTTGAACAAACACAAAACATCGATGGTGAAGGCATCCACTGACGAATAGGAGGCCGTCCTCAAACCATTCGCCAGTGGGGTGGAAGTCTTTGGTAAACATACAAAAAGCTGTTGAAAATGAACATTTATAGTTGATTTACCCATAAAAAATGGTGGCTTTCCATTTCCATGGTTAATTATGCCAGAGTCGGACCTACGATTTCTAGTAGCTCCAGGAAATCGATTACCTGGCAATGAAAAATCACCCAGTCATAGACATTTTCCCACTACCCTCCGAGAATCAAACGTGGCGATTTTCATGTCAGTCCGCCTGGGGCTGCCATGCAGTCTTGTAGGGCTACACAAGCCTCTTGCAAGAGCTGGAACCTCTCCTGGCCACGTCTCAAAGTCGTCCGACATTTCCCTCATCATTATGCTGTTCAATGGGGTAGACAATGATACATATATATATAATATATAAATATATATATATGTATATATATATATATAACGGGATCTTGTAAGAATTGAATGATTTGAATGTGATGAGATGACCGCCTGGTACTTTGTTAAGTTCGCTATGGAAGCCATGGCCCATAGAAAGTTCGATGATTTACCCATTCAACATGATGGTTTTCCTATGTTAAAGTACCAGAAGGGAGAGCCCCCTAGACTCCTACCAAATTGGGATAAGAAGCTAAACTCAAGAGCCCATTGGGAATGTTTGGAGGCCATACCCGAAACATCCATCCTCGACGAAAACATGCTAATGCCACCTGTGGAATGGAATTTTGGAGGGGGCTGTTGTTGCCCTGCCAGGACGAAAGCTGTTTCCGCAACAGCTGTGCTGTTGTGACTCTTTGGCTTTCCACGTGGTTGTGGACACTCCCAGTTCATGACTTAATAAGCTCAATGCTTCCCATCAACCCTGCTAGCAAAAGCCTTTCAAATCCTAGAAACATACGGTCAAATCGGCTTGCATTATCAATCTCCATTGAACCGTGTATAGCCCCAGATACGTGTATGTCCCACACCCTGTGATGGTGATCACCATGATCGTCACCTTCTGAGTACCTTCACTGCCTACTGTTGCAAGATCCACAGGTACCGGGAGACCCAAACCCTACTGTAGCAGAACCAGTCAATCATCCCAGCTAAGATTGGGTATAATATGGTATAATGATGAATAATCACAATATATAACAATTTCTGATCAGTAACGTACTGCCATATAGCATCAGCATCATCATCATCATCAATCAATCAATCAAATCAAATCAAAATCAAATCAAGTCAATCAAATCAAATCAAACCAAATCTGTCAAATCAAATCAAATCAAATCAAATCAATCAAATCAAATCAAATCTGTCAAATCAAATCAAATCAAATCAAGTAATCAATCAATCAGTCATTCAATCAATCAATCAATCAACCAATCAAGCAAGCAAGCAAGCAATCCATCAATCATCATCATCAATCATCATCATCATCGTATATATATACACATATATATATGTATGTATATATATATATGTGTGTGTGTGTGTCATGGGCTCAGAAGGTGGTTGTTTGGGGTGGGTGTGCTACCAATCTAAGATATCAACACAATCAAATGGAATCAAATTATATTATGTTTACAATATATATGTATATATTGTATTAATACACATGTTTATACAAAAAGATAGATTTGTGCAGTCATAAATCACCAAACATCCGCATCTTTTTTGGGCTGCAGATCTATCATCTCCTCAGCAGCACGTCGTGCTCGCACTTGCAGCAAGGCTGCACGGGCGTAGTACCTGACCGTCATCGGAGAGCGAGCGTTTGAAACCTGTTTATGGGAAGAAAAATGCCAGGAGCTGGTTGGGATATTCCAGGTGATGTGAACCATAAGAAGAATATGGAGATTTATAGAGTGGTTGATAATGGCGATTAATGCTTATTAATGAAATTACCCTCTGGTGTAATCAAACCTGGCAACTGGACATCATCTATAAATAGAGGCCTACGGGGAAAATCAACATAAATGGGTGATTTGAAAGCCATGTTTGATTACCGGAGGGTAACAAGTATAGAACCCAAGAAAGGACCTTAAAGGGTCAATTTACCCATGTTTTGGGAGGATTTGCCTTTTCTATACATGGAAAATTGCAGAGCTATGCTTAATTCCTAGTGCAGTATCCTCTAGTAATTTGTTACGTAGCATTGGGAATCACAATGTTTAATAAGCATTTCATCTAACTAAATGGTTCCTGTTTGTTAAATTATAGGATAATATGGGCAGTATTACGTTATTAACACTACAGCAACAAGCTAGTCTATATTGATAAAAAGTCAACAATCATTGCAAGTTTCGATCCCTATCAACTTAACAATTAAATACAATATGAACCACGACTACCACCAGGACAGCATCAGCACCACTAGCACCAACGACAACGACAGCAACAGCGTCTGTATCTACAACGATGACCCCATTGCGCACTATATTTTAATTGATACATCATAAATGTATATTGGTCAAAATCACCAACATTAAATTTTTTGGGGCTGGTACATAAATACATGTAAATACGCTAATGTGCAATTTAATTGGCCATGTCAAAATCCCAACCGTGTATTTACCATGTAACTAGTGCATCAAATCATCAAATCCCGCACCATTTTTTCATATCCCCCAAAAGGGCATTTACATATACCATGACATATAATATATATACCATTATATACCTATTATATAACCCCTTTTCTTACTTATTCCATATAACTTTCCCAAAAAGGCCCTGGGGCCCTTTTCGTCGATTCCAAGGCACTCATACGGGCTCTTCAGGGGCTCCAAGACCCCGCCCTTCCGTTGCAGCAAGCGCTGGGCTGCAGCCACCGCCAGGGGTGTCTCAGAGGTCATGAACCTGACAGAGGTTGATCTGCGTATAGCTGTTAGATAGATAGATAGATAGATAGATAGATAGATAAATAGATAGATAGATAGATAGGTAGGTAGATAGATAGATAGAAAGGCAGACAGATAGATAGATAGACAGACAGACAGATGGATAGATAGATACATAGATAGATACATAGATAGATAGGTAGATAGATAGATGGATAGATATATAGATATAGATAAATATGGATTCAAATACATATATATATATATGATAATAAATGATAATATATGAAAATATATGATAATAGATGATAATAGATGATAATATATGATAATATATGAAAATATGATAATATTTGAAAAATATATGATAATATATGTTGCGATCGAACTCCACCATGATTTCCTACCACTTGCAATATGTTCTGGTATAAGGATTTTCTTTGTTGTTTCTTTCATTTTCATTTCGTCAGAATTTCGTCAGACTTTTCGTCGGGTGCTTTGTGGCAAAACGTTTTGCCACAAGATTTTGCCACAAATTCTTTCGTCAGAATTTTGTTAGGATTTCGTCAGAACTTGAATTGAAGCAACGAAATCTTTGACGAAATTTTGACGAATTTTTTTTGTGGCAAAATGTTGTGGCAAAACGTTTTGCCACAAGGAAAATTTCGTCAAAACCCTGCATTTTGACGAATTTTTCCTTGTGGCAAAACGTTTTGCCACAACATTTTGCCACAAAAAAAATTCGTCAAAATTTCGTCAAACAATTCGTTCAAATTTCGTCAAACTTGAGTTGAAGTAACGAAATCTTTGACGAAATTTCAACGAAATTCTCACGATCATTTTTTGTGGCAAAAGGTGTGGCAAAATGGATTGCCACAAGGATTGCCACGAAATCTTCAACGAAAGCTTTAACGAACTCTCAACGACCGACTGACGTTATACCATTCCTATTGCAAATCATGAGCAGCACCAACACAAAACATATGCTAATACATGATAATAAATGAAAATACATGAACATATATGATAATATATGATAATATATGATAATATATGATAATAGATGATAATAAATGATAATATATGAAAATATATGACAATATATGATGATAAATGATAATAAATCATAATATATGGTAATATATGATAATAAAAGATAATATATGATAATATATGGTAATACATGATAATATATGATAATACAGGATAATAAATGATCATAAATGATAATATACTATAACATGTGATACTATAATTATATATATGTATAATAGTGTAGTCTAAGAACATAGTGTATAGGACCATCGTGACAATAGCAGCCAACACTCCCCAACCACAACAATAACATCAACATCAGCGGGGTATGTAACCACAATTTATGGCTATTTTATAGGGATAATGATGATGATGATCATCATCATCACCATCATCATCATCATCATCATGGTCATCCTTATCTACATTTGTTGCCGTGTGAAATTCGAAATTGCAATCACATCATTAATATTGTACTCGTATCCCAAGAATATCCTAAGATGAAAGGCCATTAAGCTACCTAAGTTGGAGGTAACCTACCATATAGAAGGCCTAAATTTCGGGAAATGATCCAACAAATATGTCCAAAAATGTGGTAAGGTACCCTCCATTTTAGGGTCCTGAAGTTCCCACAGCATGGTCTGACAGTTCAATGGTGAAACATCCCTAACTTTACCATTGATGGATGTTTTATATGCCATCAATCCATACGGGTGGATAATTATTGCTTCAATACATCCTTGTATTACCCTCTGGTAAACTAACATAACTATGGGAAATCGCCACTTTTAGTCGGTAAATCAACTATTTCTATGGGCCATGTTCAATAGCGAACTGTACCAGTCATGAATCCCATATCATCTCAATGACTTCCCGAGGCAAACACTTCCATTAAATCCTTGGGTTTTCCGTCGGCCAAGAATATCCGATGACATATGTTTAAACTATCCACTGCATGGTGGTTGAGCCACCTACCCCTCTGATTCATCATGGAGTGAGTTCGTCAGTTGGGATTATGAATTATTCCCAACTGAATGGAAAGTCATAATCCATTCATGTTCCAAACCACCAACCAGTCCATTTATAGCAAAAAAGACAAGTCATGTTCTATGGTTATGATATGGTTTCTATGGTTAAACTTTCAATTTTCTATGGTTGAACATGGTTAGAAAATCTACCCATCCAGTCGCTGATGAAAGCAACAATGACCCTAGAGGACGATGCCCCAAAGGTTAGCGATGCTGTTGCTTGGTTGAAATAAACCCCGTTTGAAAACGAGTTCGTTATATCTACCGTTTGGTTATTTAACATAGCGAACTGGCAAAATCCACCATTTTTGAGAGGTTAAGATATCATGTTTATCCTCTAACAATGAACAATTTTTCGCTATGTGAAATAGCCAGAGGGTTTTTGAAGCAAGAGAATTCAGCCACAGCCACATCTCAACTGGAGGCGATCGCTCGAACGGGGGCCCCCGCCTGTCCAGCGAACCAAAGTCCAGGACGGGCGACAGATCAAAGCGACCATCCAGGATCCCCGAGAGCCTTTTGTAGGACACACCTCCGAAGCCGCTGATGGGGCTGAAACCGCCACGTTTTAAAAACGGGATAGGGACCAATGGGAATCCATGGGATATGTAATGTCTATATACTCTCTATATATATAAATATATATATCATGTGTATATGTCTATCTGTTTGTCTATCTGTGTATTTATTTATTTGCTTATCTATTTATTTGTCATTATGTATGCAGAGATCTATATCTATATGCATAGATCCATCTATACATATATATATATATATCTATATATAGACATGTTTTACATGTTTGTATATCTATTTCACAAGTATAATACAAATGGATGACATTGCATAGGGGCCTCAGAAGTTTCCAAGACATTGAACAAAGCTCGCAGGCACTAAAAATCCTGAAAAGCAATTTAAGAAACACATGAAAAAGTAACATTCAATTTAATCTGACATATTCCTCTATTCTACCACTCCAACAGGTTCTTAATTACTTTTCTGATCTTTTCGGTACTTCTGTGTATCTTTTCTTGGGGTGACCGAAAAGAACCATCAGCTGCCGGCCTGCTTTCCCTTCCGCCGGCCCGGGAGGGCAGCACAAGGGACCTGCAAGGTGATTTACAAAACATCTTGGGAAGTCAATGGGGGCCGCGCCAGTCCCACGATTTTAGTGGTGATTCAATGGTGAATCATGGTGAGTAATGGTTCCTAATTCTTAATGAAATTACCGGTAATCCAAGATGGCCAGCTGGGAAATCCCCGAACTAAATGGAATTGTTAAATAATGTGAAAATTATCCACCTAAAGATGAGATTGTCCGTTGCCAAGTTTGAGTACCAGAGGGTAACATGACCATTTTTTGACGAAGAATTTCAAGGTGAATCATCTATAGCCACCATTGTTTGTTGGAGGGATATATAATACATATATCACAAAAGCAGTGCATGCGATGTCCTGGATGTGGAATCTGGAAGGATTCCGAGTTTATCTTGTTTTGGTGAGTTACGATTGGCCACAAAGACTGTTTTCGGGATGGAAAAGATGGCCATAAGACGCCTAAGGAGCATGCAGCTATATCCTCCGGTAGCTTCTAGCTACCGTGCACATTCCCAAACAGCTACCTGTAGTCAAACATGGCCGGAACACGGATGAATACCTATAAAGTTTTTTCATGGGAAAATAAACTGTATATGGATTGAATTGGTGGTTTTTCAATAGATGTCCAGCATTCACTGAAATCTCCATAATTATAACCATAGCCATTCATATCCATTAAATCATCATCATTTATCAACAGTTGCTAGCCATTATTAATCATGATTAACCACTAGGAAACCTCCGTATAACCGTTCAAAGCTTCTCAGAAGCCCACTTTTTGTTACTTCGTTCGTCGCTCGCATCACCGCCAGGGGGCGGGTGATCAGCGAACCCAAGACCGCACGACCAGAAAGGGCGGGTTCCTACTGGTTCATAGTTGTTAATAATGGTTGATCAATGATGATGAATGCTTAATCATATCTGTTAATGGTTATCTGAAGTCGGGATCCCCCAGTCGCCATGGTTGTTTCAATCCTAATATACACTCATATACTAATTAAAATGGTCATCCATGAGTTGGATGATTTGGGGGCACCCCCACTTCAGGAAACCTCCAAGACGTATAAAACTGAGCCACAATCAGCTGCGATCCAAAATGGGACAAACAATTGCTTGTGTTATTCCACCCCGTTTCACGGTTTCACGATAACTTTTTGTGATTGGGCTATATCGGTATATCATAAGTTTATATAAATTCCATTTGTACGGGCACATCATTGAAGCCTGCGTGAGTCCTTCCGGTCCGGTCTTGCGGGTTCTGTACCGATCACAACTCGACGCTCAAATCGATTTTGTCCAGAATGGTCCAGATCCACAGATGGACTGATCGTTCAGGTAGGATCTCCAACCCTCCATCATCATATTTTTCAGGCTTGTTTTTTCTCTTCACGAGACGGTCAAGTAGGCTAAATCCATGGTAAATCCCACATTTCTTGATCCATACCCAAACAAACCGCCCGTTACGGTGGCCATGGAATCCAAAGGTGGCGCAGGTGAAGCCGGCTAGTATGGCACATAGCTGGCCATCTCCTTCGTCAAGCCGTCCTGGCTGGTACAAGGGTAAACGGTGAAGATCAGGGGATTATAATCACGATAGGTGATTTTCAGTATTTCTGACTGTTACATCCTGTTACCAATAAAAAAATGCTTCCGGGGATCTGAGCTTTGACCGACCATACCTAAAGGTATGGTGGGTAGGTATGGGTCACACCTGAATTGAAGGGCTACTGCGACCAAACAAACAAAAGGTAGAGAAATCAAGAGTCTAAATTACCGGAGTTCTCTGGGTGTAATTATGGGTTGCAGTGAGGAACCCCACGTAGACTATCGTAGACTTGTCGTTTTGAAGATCTGAAATCTGAAACCATCCCATTGACAGATTTTTCTTGTCGTAGTGACAGATCGCACTTGGGGGTAGCCAATGGGATGACCCATCACCTTTGTCAGCCTAATGAATTCCAAGTGAAAATACTCTTGTGGCGTGTGAAATTCCTAGGCCCTCCTGGCACAATGGATCTTGTGACTTCCAGAATCGATACCCTCTGGTAAACTAACATAGCTATGGCTATGGAAAATCACCATTTTTCATGGGAAAATCTACTATAAATGGCCATTTTCAATAGCTTTTTGTATGTTTACCGGAAGGTATCCGAATATCTCCGAGATATGGGGGCTCATCAGGATCATCCCCGCATCCACCAATCCACGGAAAGGGCCTTGTAGTAAGCGTCATACCTGGTGGTGGTACTGACCCTCCTTGAATACAATGTATATATATATATTTATATATTATACAGAATATAAAAAAGTATCAATATGTGCATATATATGTATATATATATAATAATAATAATCATAGTAAAAAAATAATAATATAATAATAATTAATAATAATAATCATCATAGTAATAATATAATAATAAGAATTAATAATAATAATAATAAATATATATGTACGCACAGGACCTGACGTTCGCCGTCGCTGGACGATGTCAAATGAAGTGAATGGAGCCTGGAATTCAAATCATCTTCGAATGTCGTGACACCAGTCGCATGTGCGCCCGGTCAAATCCATCATGATCATTTTCAAACATCTTCAAACCCAAAATCCATCTTGAAAATACTGGGCGAAAAGCGACTCTAAATGAAGCGACCGAATCATCCCAGAAATCTCTTCCAATTCGTCGCATGTTTTTTTTCGCTCAGGGGTTTTGCACCCAATATTGCATGTCGGGCTTGAAACGGTAGCGAGGGGCCATGAAAGTTGACGGCGTAGCATCAAGAGCGTGTTGGAAGTTCCAAGAGAAAGTTGATGGCATGGCTCAAGAGAGTGTTGGAAGTTCCAAGAAACAGTTGCGTGACAGCGTAGCATCAAGAGCGTGTTGGAAATTCCAAGAGCGTTTTGGACGTTATTAGCCCACCGCACTCCACCCCACCGCCACAAAAAAAAGAGGTCAGTCACACAGCGTCATCACAGACCGAAAACAAGAACAAACAAAACCAATCTAATTCGGGACAAAAAAAAGCATGAAAAAAACCTTGCGATGCAAGACCAACGCGCACGCGTCACCGGTAAAATGAACATCTCGGCCTTATTGCACATCAGGGTGCGACTACAAAAGTACGCTGTTTACCGACGGGGCTGTGGGTGCATATGGAATATGATATACATGTGTATACGATATACCACGTCATAATAAATATATATATATACACGGTAACTACATTTAAATATATGGACTTTTAAATATAATATACGAACAGGTATTTGAGACTACCTCCGGGAAGGTTTTCCTTGGCCCGCCCGGCTATTTAAACATACGGAATCCAATTCGTTTAATCAGATGGTAACTACATTTAAATATACGAGCTGGTATTTCATGCTACCTCCAGGGCCTCGCGGTCTGGCCCGCCCTCCAAATATTTAAATGTCGTTACCGTATTATATATGTACATATTCACTTCAAAATAAATCGGGGGCCCTGCCCTGCCCCCCCAGGAGGGAAAATTGTTTTCAAGCAGGCCTTGTCCTTTCCAAGAGGGATACAACTGAACACGGGTAGATCACATGACCATCATCATCATCATCAGCATCATCATCAGCTGCAGCAGCATCCTCATCCAAAGCAGAGCCCAGATACCAGGCAATAAACTTGTTGATGCCGTCCTGTAGTGATGTGGTTGGCTTGTAATCCAGCTCCTTTTCCGCCTCAGATATCTCTACCGCTCACGACCTGGACGATCCAAAACTGCACATGAATCCAACCCGGATATATCGTGGGAACCGGTGGATTGTGATGGACTGTGAAACTTTTGAAGGGTACCCTTTTAAGTAGCAAATGTACAGCAAACTTGATCTTTTTGTTGATCCCCCTACTCTACCACCAGGTTTTTTTGTCAGCCTTGGCATTCACCAGCTGAGCTTTTCGCCGAGTTGCCAGCGAGACGTCTGCGCTGGTCTTCAGCACATCTCCCGTGGGTGGCATCGGAACATAGTTCTTGATCGCCTTTTTGCCGATAGCTCTCCTTAAGCGCCGCTGGAGCCAGGCATTTCTGGAGGCATTTCTGGTGGTATCGGGCGGTTCTTCGAACACTTGGATGGCGATATTTTTTCCATAAGAAACACAAGAGACTCAATTAGGTCAGGTGTTTTCAACTTTGCCCCCGAACCATCACCCCTGTCTTGTGGAAGTCTCGGTATTTTCCGACAGGAAGCTCAAGACACTCAATCATGTAGGTCACTGTCACTGGATCCTTGTTGCCCAAGTTATAGACCTCACGAGGCGCTGGCGGCGCAGGGGTTCCTTTCAACATGTCATTCCCCATCAACCTGCCGTGCTTGAATCCACCAAGCAGTTGCTAGAGTTTCGTCGTGAAAATACTAGTCTTCGTCCTGGTTTCTTCTGAAAGTCCCTGGTGGTCTCAAATTTTCCTGGCCGTAACACTTATCGACAATTGCCCTGTCTCAAAAGCCCTCCACGTTGATGGCTTGATGTCTCTAGTGTGTGTTCATTCTACCTTCATATTCAGTTTTTGCTTCCGAACGAGCTCCGGTCTTTGTACCATGTGTTTCTCCGATTCTGATTGCTTGCAACTTCTTTCCCTATGTCTGTTGAGTACCCTCACTTAATCAACATGGCTTCCCAGGCAATCCACCATTTCCCGATGATATTACTCCTTCAAACTATCAAGTTCGGATTTCCCAACCAGCCGGGCTAGATTTCCGGCGGGTACACATTTCATGAAATGATTCTTCCTTCAACTCCCCAACTGTTTTTGAACAAACAGCCTGATGTTTCTTTGTTATCTATCCAATCCAATCCAGTCCATCCATTCTGATCCTAATCAAAATCTAGTCCAAATCCAATCTAACTCTAATCTATCACCCACATTCTTGTGCTGGTGAAATCATTGTAAAATCCACATTTTTGTATCTTAAACACCCACAAAACATCGCCACTTTTGTAGCTTCAACACCCATTCCATCTCCATTTTTGCAGCTTGTTAACCCAAAAAAACATCTCCATGTTTAAACAAATGTAGCTTAGATCCCATGAAACTTCCCATGTGTTGCTAGTTAAACCATGGTTTTCGCAGCATTTTTTTCGCCCCATCTCCATCTCCCGCCTTGAAATGTGCCGTCTCTTTGGTGGAGGCCGGGATGCGGTCCACTGAGGCGACACAGCCCTGGACGATGTCGTCGATGTAGGTGAAATCTCCTAAGGTAAAAAAAAAACGTGTCAGACTGGGATTCGAATTGGGGAATGCTGAGATTATTAATAAGAATTATATAATTAATGGCTTGAATCCCATTATTTGAATACTTGATAATTAATGGATAATTATTCATTACTATTGATTCCCAGTAAGAGAATTATATATTTGATTATAACTATATTACAATATTCAATAATCGAACTATTGGACTATACTTGGGAACAATAAATCTATTTGATTGAATACAAATATTGGAATAGACAGAAATAGACCAATTATATAATGGTCTCAATAGGATTAGACTTGGGATTGGAAATCTATTCCAATTATATCGGACCAATTAGGATCAATTAATTCTATTCGAATCCAATTCTATTAATCTTAGAATATATGGGATATTAAAGAAAATACATGACTCCTATAGTATCTATATCTGGTTGGTGGTTTTAACCATCTTGAAAAAAATAAAAGTCAATGAGAAGGATTATCCCATATATTAGGGAAAATAAAAAATGGTTGAAACCACCAACCAGTGGAACTATTGATAGGGAATTGTCGTTGTTAAAGCCATTTCTGGTATATACACCATTGTACATCTATATAATTTCTGAATGTATATATATATATATTAATATTGAACATCCCATGAGAATTTTGGAGCATGGGATTAGACTAGGAACCATGTGGTAAACCATGGTAAACCCAATTGATAATAAACCATCCTCAGTATCACTGTGTAAATATAATTATAAATATAGATCTAATTATATAAATCTATATATATATATATACAAATCTTTATAGATCTATATAAACCTATATATAAATCATAAATCTATAAAATGGATTTGGTAAAAAAAACATCAAACAGATAGGCGCTTGATTATTAAAAAAATAATAATTTTCACAGCCCTTTCAGTCGAAGCTGCGTTCCAGCTCCGATCCACCGGGGCCTTGGAAAATCTTCAAGGCCTCACCTGAATTTCGACGGTCCGGCAGGCCTTGAAGTTGGGGGCACAGAAAAAATAACAAGACATGAGATTTCCAAGATTAAGACATACGGTGACAATTAGATGCCATATATATATACGAGTACTGATTAAAAATCATGACATACGATAGATTCATATAGATTCAATAGATGTCTACAATTTTCCACAATTGTGGATTTTCCAGGTGAAAGCAACACATGATGTGAAGCACACTCAGGCGCTAGAGAAACTCAGGGGTGACACATCCCTCATTTTCACCCCAGACATGTTTGGGTCAGGGGAAGCTCAATTGGGAAAATCTCCAGGCCCCGGTAAAATATCCCAGCTATTCCCTGCGACTTTGGTGAAAACTACGGGAAGATCCATGGGGGTTGAGCCAGCGCTCGAGCCTTTGTGGATCTTGATGGTCGCTGAAAAGGCGAACATGTCAGGACGGCCCCAAGGCCCATAGACGGTGAAGAACCGAAGGCCCGTCCTAGCGAAATTGTCAGAAATTCACCGTCGTAGTTCACCAGAGTTTTTCAGTGTTGTTAGGGTATGTCAGCTCGAAACATGTGGATAAAGCCACAGAAATGCCTCATTTTTGCAGGCACACGGGTCACAGCAATGGTGAAGTTTTTCAAAGCAACGTCAAAATCTATTCCCGTCGCCCTAATATTGCATAAATATGAACATATTACATGACATATTACATTAAATACCATGACCCCAAAATCCATAGTTTCACACACGAAAATCAGGGTTCCTGATTCCTAAACTTGACCCCAACTTTGTGCCATCAACAAAAACCAATCAACTCAAACATATGGATGATTGCGAAATCACCAGTCAACTTTCAAGGGACTACTATGAAACACTATGCCAATTTCATGGGATCAACCGGGGAATAAACTGCCCCATCAATCCCGCTGCAAGTCACATGGACAGGCCATAGATGTGATGATAGGTGTGCGCAATCATCTCGTTCCTGGGGCCATCTTCGTTTCGACTTCCGACCGTGGAAGCCTGTGCCTTGTCTTCTGCATCATCCGGGGTGATACAATGACCATTATGTTAACCTAAATTATGACCGTAAGCAATCAAAGATCCAATCGAAAAAACAAATCACCATTCTTAACTACTATTCACCATCATGAACCAATATTGACATCACAGCACCCGTTTTTCTTCAATGATACCGTGCATGATGACCATTTTTGACCAATAAAAAAGAATCACCATGATTGACCACCTGTGCACCACTACCAACCAATATTGACCACTATTAACCACTATGAACCACCATGAATCGATATGAACTGCAGCATTTCTCTGGCAGTTCACACAGATCCAGGCCATGATCCGTCATCCAAGCTTCGCTTTTTTGGTCGCCGCATAGAGGCTGGCCGGTTTATCCTTGGTGCAGCAAAAAATGGCTGACCATCTGGAAGATCACGTGAAACTCCTGATGATCAAAGAAACAAAACCATGACTTTGCACTTCTGGTTGGTGGTTTCAACGCCCTAAAACAAAAACAAAAACATCATATTCGTATTCATCATCATCATCATCATCATCAGCATCATCATTAGCATCAGCAGCAGCAGCAGCAGCCGCCACCACCACCGCCACCACCACCAACAACACCAACACCAACACCATCATCAAAAACATCACCACCACCACCACCACCATCACCACCATCACCATCACCATCACCATCACCATCACCACCATCATCATAATCATAATCATAATCATAATCATAATCAAGTCATCCTGAAAAGTGGGAGAAAGGAACATCTATGATTGTCAAGCAAACATCTAATAAACATCACCAGCCACCAGCCATACTTTGCCATCTAAGACCCTCCAAATACACCAACACAAACAGTAAAAGCTAAACATGTGGGGTATTACCCACTAAAACACCATTTTCTATCGCTAAAACATCATTTTCCATGGCTACTTCGTGGGTTCATCGCTTGTTTCAACCATCAAACATCGCGCCGAGCAACCACCTGATGGCTTTCCGAGAACGGGCTCACCTCGGAAGCACATGGGGATGATGCGGTTGAAGGGAAAATCTACACCGGAAACCATGGTTTTTACCATCAATATAGGAGTTTCCTACAAATTTTCCCATCATCCATAAGAACTGACATGAAAATTGATGTTGGATGTTGTTGTTTTGTTGTTTTTCGGAATGCATGTATATCATGCACTTGATGATTTAAATTGCTTTAACATGGTTCAACGATTCTGACTCTTTGGGGAACATGTTTCTTTCAAAACTCTCAAGCCAGGTGTTCTGTTGGGATCTTGCCATCTACAATGTGTTCTGTTGGCCTTCACTAGACCACTAGATGCTTTGCAGCCTGGAAAGCCTGGTGCCAAGGTGCTGTATTCAAGCCGTAGACCGAGCTTGAGGATGCGTACACAATGCGTGGCTGGGGATCACCTTCGGAGCTCCAACAAAGCTAGGACAGTTTGTCAGATTCATTTTGAGTAACCAAACCACCTATATATCTTACACCAATATTTTGCATACAGTTATGAGATCTAACATGAATCTTTCCGAATGTGGGAAAGCCTGGCTGCCATAAACCTACCATTGGGGATGGTTTGAATCTCACCCGCCCAGAAAAATGGTAATGACTGTGATGACTTGGGGATGGTTTATGGCTATAAATCCCACATTACATGAAGAAACGGTCCAAACTAGGAAAAGAATGACCAGCTTGAGCCAGCTCAAACAAGACAACACCAGCTCGATTGTCTTGGACCACCCGGGCAAAATGGAGCCATACTTGGATAGCCAGCATGAAATTTTATGGTTCCCTCTCTCCAATGTAAACACAATCAAGGGTCAAAGGCTTTCTCGGCATGTAATGAGTATACTTGCAAATATATATTAATATATATATGTGTGTGCAACTTGTATAACATATATATATATATAAATATATACAGTATATATATATGTAAATATACACTTAATTAATCTTAATTATATAACTTCTATATACCACATGATGACCAAGTACCCACACACACACATAGTGGCCTCTGGTCTCACCGATATGATCGCAACACCATCAATGCCGAGTCACAAAAGCGACAAGCTTCCAAGAGTTGAACGAAACCTGGAGCTTCTCTGCAGAATGGGATGGGATGGGATAAATGTTTGGTGGACGACCAGCCTGAATAGAGATACAACAATCTTGGGGATAAAATTGGGTAAATATCAAATATCAAATATCAAAGGAAAAATTGTCATAAATCATGAACGTCCAAAGTTGAATAGCTCAACTCACGGGAACTAAATTTCAGGTAAAACATACCCATCATGATCTGAGAATGGCTGCACCGCCTTGGTTGCAGTCCCCATGACTTCCTGCCCCTGATGAGGCTCGATTTGCTACATGTTATTCCCCGATTCGATGTGCATCACTACCCTCTGGTGTCATCAAACATGGCCATGGCAAAATCACCATTTAGTTCGATGATTTTCCCACTACAGTAAACCTCCATTTAGTTCGGGGGTTTCTCAGCTATGTTTGATATCGTTTGATGACACCAGAGGGTATCAACGGTATCAGTGACTATGAGTGGAGGATTTTGCAGCCCAGGTTAGATTGCTTGGATGACTTGGATATACTTGGATTTGCCAGCGCATCCCAGCAAAAAGTCAAGAATCGGCGATAATCGGCTTGCAAAAGAATCCCCAGTCCCAGTGAATCAATCAAAAGTGAAATAGAAAAATCAACGGGAAAAAACAAGAATCCCCCAATATTTTTGTTGCAGAATCGTGGATCGATTTTTGATCCATGACTATTTCAATGGTTGAATCAGGATCGGCAATTCCCAGTGACCACATCATAAACCATCTGATTAACCAACCATGACTGGTGGTCATTTTAGGAACATCATGCCATTTCTAGGGCTATACCCAGTTTCAGAAACCTCTATTGGGGATGGTTTATGATTGGGTTTAATGGTTGAGTCAGTAGTAGTAATTTCATATAATCCCAAGTTCGCGTCATTTTCCCATCATAATCCCATTAATTGGATGCTTTGTTGTTCGGTTTTACCACATTATGATCCATGATCCTCATATTTGTTGGCTAAACCCCCATAGTATCCCTCTGATTTTGGAGTTAAATCCCTCTTCTTACTGGGCTTACCACATTAATTATTCTAAAGGTCTCAACCTACCCTTCCCCAGTTGCTCAAAATCCAGTCCCCCTCCCCCCGGTGCCTGCCACGTTGGAAGCCACATAGGAGGCAGGGTCCTTGGTGGCATATCGCACACCTGCCTGCGCAGCCAGTGCCAAAACGTGGGTGACCTTGTACTCCTGGAGGATGTGATCCAACATACCTGAGTCTGCCGAATGTGGAGCATGTGGAGCATGTGGAGCAGAGCTGAAAGCTTGATGCATGTGGATGTTAATCAATTGTGTATGTCAACATACCTGAAAAATCTCAAGATTTCTCAAGCGTAGCTCAGATGGATGGCATTCCCTTGGCGGCCAGGCCCTGCTGCCCATGGGTTTTTGATGGTTTTTGACCCCAGAATGGGATGGTTCAGAAGCAATCATGTGGGCAACCCAATGCCATAAACCTACCCCATTTGGGTATGATATTTACCACCCATTTATGGTAATTTTGGGGATGGTCTGTGGATGTGGCATTGGGTTTACCACATTTTCCTCATGTTGCAGAAAGTTAGGATTTAATCCCCAACATTGGCTGGCCCACATCTGCAAGTCGCCAGGACCTTGAATTTGCATACCCTGGGAATATTGGAACACTACAGCCTTGGGAAGAGTACGCCTATCACATCGCGTCAGCCTCTCAACGTTTTCCCCATGTGAAATCTGGACTCGCCGGCCAGCTCCGCCATTTCTGGACAACCCCAGAAGATGTTTACCGGCAACACCGGCACTGGGTTATAACATGTTGTAACATGTCATAACGACTATCATCCAGTTACTTCTCTGGTTAACCCTGGTTTCTAACTTCCAGTATCCTCCAGTATCATCCAGTATCATCCAGTATCATCCAGTATCATCCAGTATCATCCAGTATTGAATTTCACGAGGTCTTCCGGTTTTGGGATTTTTAGGGTTTATTGGGTTTCAAAGTCAAAATGCATCATTTCGAGCAACCTGCGCGCAGAAGGGTCGTGAGGAAAAGTGTTGAATGTTGTGATTTTTGTTGAATCAGTGGTCCACAGGTCCAACTGGCGTTCCAGAGAAACTGAAACAGTCGGAAACAGTCGGAAACAGTTGGAAACAGTCGGAAACAGTCGGAAACAGTCGGAAACAGTCGGAAACAGTCGGGAGCGGCCCGGCGTGATCATGCCCAAATTGTCAATCAACCAATTTTTTGCAAAAAAAAACTTTCCGCGCAATCCATTTTTTTCCGACTGTTTCCGTCTGTTTCAGTTTCTCTGGAACGCCAGTTGGACCTGTGGACCACTGATTCAACAAAAATCACAACATTCAACACTTTTCCTCACGACCCTTCTGCGCGCAGGTTGCTCGAAATGATGCATTTTGACTTTGAAACCCAATAAACCCTAAAAATCCCAAAACCCCAAGACCTCGTGAAATTTAACATCATCCAGTGTTTCTAACTTCCATTTGCAGGATATCAATCCCAGATGCTTCTGTCGTTGAGATCTGCCTTAATGGTGTAGACGCCGGAGTCTTCCAAGTCCTGCGCTCGGTCGTACTTGATGCCTACCTCGGTCGAGTGATCCTGCTGGCGAAGCGTGCTTTTTTGATGCTATAAATGAGTAATAACCACATGATCTCTCAGACACACACACATATGTATATATATATCATATACATATGGAAGTTTCCTAAAATGAGGGTACCCCGGTACCCCTAAATCATCCATGTTTATAAGATGTCCATTATGAAGCAACCATTTTGGGGATGCCCCATTTATGGAACCCCCTAATATATACATATGGAACAATTATACCAGTTGTATATGGGTTTAAAACCATGTAAAAACCGCTTGCCAACTGGGATGCACATCCAAAGTAGATTTTGTGGCTTCTTCTTATACTTTTTTGGGATCTCATCGAGGAGTGCAGGCCTGTTCGGTTTATGATGACGATGATGACACCAATCTGATGCCGATGCCAGTGGGGCTCCATTCCCATTTTCTGCAGCTGTCCGAATCGTCAAAATCAAGTAGCTAACAAAACTGCTGCTTTCACCCACCTACACGGATATCGGATCATCCCATTTGCGTGGAAAATGCCAACAAAAAAGTAGAAACCACCAAACAGGAAAGTGCTCCCAAACTCCCCCCAAAAAAAGTCCTTTCTCTTCATTTACCACCATCAAGATGGCCAGTTAGTATATCACATCCATTTCAATCCATTTCAGCCATTTCAGCCACAGTTCACCTAGCAGTTCACACCCAGCCACTGGATAGTAAGGATTGAAATTATCCAGTCCCAGCACGCCATCGCCACGTTTTTTGAAGAATTTGGCGCAATGATAGCCTCGCCAACGCTCATCCCAATACTGAAGAGGAACTGGGCTTGGGATGCTTGGGGACTTTTGTGTGTTAACCATGGTTACATGAATGGTTCCTATTCAGTAAGTGGTCACCAAAAAACTGCGGAAATCCATGGGTCCGAAATGATCAAGGGTGGATTTTCCGTGGCTTTGTTAGATTCCGGGGTCCGGGAGGCCAGCTGCTTTGCAACGGCTTTGTTCCAACACTGGATGACAACCCTTGGTTAGCTGTTCACCCCCACAATGAAACATGCTAGTCTAACCCATGTTGCTGGACTTTGGGTATCCTCCGTATTTTTGGGAACACCAATTCCAATTTGCATGTGCAAAGATTTCTGAAGGACCCGTCGGTTCTTGAACCATTTTGGCATGTGCTGTTTTTTTTTTTACTCCTGCCTTGCGCGTAAATGACCAAAAGGAACAGGAAAATTAGAAGCGCGCGTTGGCGCCATCACCAGGAAGCCTTTGAAATTTGGTGTGTTTTGAAGCAACTGTTTGAGTCTCATAGGGTTTTGAATGGAAGGGTGATGAAAAAAGTAGAGGTTGGTGGGTTCTTGAAGAAAACTAAGCATGTTGTGTAGCCAATGTTGTGAAGGGCGGCCTCTTGTTGTCTTTTGTGTTGCAGCAATATGATCCCTGTAGGCTGAGCTAAAAATGACGTGATGATATGGATCGTCCGGCGGAGTGGCCAACACTTCAAGTAAAATTTCCGTTTGTTGTTTAAGGACTATTTGAGACGCTGTGGTTGGTTTACCTGCCCTCTGCCAAAACACTTCTCGATTTGTGCGTGTCATCCTTGCGCAGGGGCCATGCTAATCTTCTCTGTATCGTTCCAATTTTATCGGATGATCCCCGAAGGGAATCCCATGTGCTGCTTACTGCCACTAAATCAAACATCAACCCCAAAACATGGCAGGCACAAAGATTGGGCCCATCATCTTCCAACCCCCATCTGCTTTTTAGTGTTTCAGTTTCTTCATGTTTCGATTCACACCAAGAAACCCACAAAGCCAGCTGTGCCAGTGACAAGAATCACACGTCCTGTACTTGACTTGGTGGACTCTGCAGCTGTCGTCTCGAATCTGCGTTTTTGAGGCCCATCCGACGGCATGGCGCGGTAACAGATCGGTCGGAGTTCCTTGGGTCCTTGTGAAACTTGAGACGTTCAGCTGAGGTCAAGTTCCTTGAGATGAGAAAAACCATCGACAATTCGACAATGGGAATTTGTTCAAAAATCAAGCCCAAAGGAACCACAATTTTTGTTTATATATATGATATTGCATGATTATATCATATGATATTGTAGTATATAGTTACTATACTTGTAATATAGATGCACATATAATTATAATATAATTATATATGTATGTGTATATATACAATGTTCGGTCAGCATTCAAATCTTCCATGATTTACCACCCATACTTTGGGGTCAAAGAAAGGCCCTTACCAATGGCCACAACCAACGATGCAATGAGCGCCGCTTCTTCACCAGGTTTCATCTCAAATCCAAGGCATTACATTCTATAGTCTTGGTAGAACATGGTAGAACAATAGTAAACCATCTCGAATTTTGTCAAAAAGGGATGGTATACCATCAAAATTCATCAAATATAGTGGTGGTTTATTATTGGCCATCCCTCACCGAAGTGGATCTTCCGTAACGTGGAAAGCAAAAAAACAGACCATTCCGACCATTTTTCTCCGGTGTGATCCAAGGTGGCGAGTTGGGAAATCCCCAGGTCCTACGAGGTTCTAGGTGGGAAAACCATCTATGGGATGATAAATTAATACATGGTAATTGGGGATAAATTAATACTTACCTGCTGGGAAATCCCCAAGCACAGTGCGAAATATATACCTCCAGCAAAGTCATCTACTTTTAGGCTGATTTTTCTGGTGGATTTTCGGGCCACGGTTGCGGGAAACATCAAACACTGAAGACAGGATTGGATCGAGGGAAGATTTTTGCCGCCCCAGACTTCATCATGGTCATCGTAATTCATAGTAAAAACCGTTCAAACAGCACTATACTTTCCAGCCACACTTTGGTAGTCAAACATGGCTGGAAAACCCATGAATGGGACAATAAACTGTATATGGATTGAATTGGTTGCTTTTCAATAGATGTCCAGCATTCACAGAAATCTCCATATACACCCCCGAAATCCAATGTGGAACTGCATGCTATTCCTGAGGTCTCCTAACATGAACCTATGGTACGGTCTCAAGTGGATTTTGTTCCCCAGGAAATCATGCAACTAACTTTTTCAATTTTCAAAAAAATCACGCAAAACTGACATGGAACCCAATGCAGGCCCAAACTGAACCCAAACTGCACCCTGAAACAGCCAACATGGAATTTGAACAAGTTATCACAAAGCGATCTGCAACCTTGAAGGGTGATTTGAAGGTTAACCTGGAACCCAAGTGGTTTTTAAGGCGTTTTCCTTGAAAAATCCATGTTAGTGACTTTCAGGCGACCCTACTTTTCACTTCGTATTGCGCTCACGTTTTGATAACTATTCAGGTTCCAGGTCTGCGGTGGGGAAAGAACTGAAACCAAAACACCTGCAAGACAAGGTCGTGACTTATTTTTGGATATGTGTTGGGTTCCGTGTTCGTCGCACAACCTTCCAAAGTAAGCCGCAACAGGCAGAAAACCTGACACCGAAGAGAGAAAAAGCAAGCGACATGAAAGGATAACAAATATCAGCAAACTAAGAAAGAGATGGAAAGAGCAACAAGGAGCAAAAGAAAGACAACCGTGACAATTTTATGGTGAATTTGCTGGAGCTGGCCCCCCCAAAAGTTAAACTCGTTGGGTTCCATGTTGGTTTCCGTTGTGGGTTCGACGACCACACCCGGGGGGCACAGCGGGTTGCTGGAGGAGAGCCTGACCAGGGGGAGCATACGGGGAGACAAAATTTGGCCACCAGTCCAGATTCAGCCCGAAAACGCCCAAATGGCACATTTTCGCCTTTACCAAGTGTAAAGGAAAACTAGGATCCCTAAATCCATTCAAATCCCGGATTTTTTTTTTACTTGTTGTTTTTTCTGCTGTTCACTTCCTCCAAAGAAATGCCCATTCAGGTTCCAAGTTAGTTTTCGGGTTCCTGGAGTCTGGTATGCAAAAGAAAAACACCAGTCCAGATTCAACCCAAGCATGCTGGGGGAAACCAAATGCCACTAGACCTAAGAAAAAACTAGGGCTGAGTGGCGCAACATGCTCCAAAATATGTTTCCCCATTTTTGATGTTATTTTTATTTTTGTTGGTGCCAGGCCTTTTGCCAATAAAATGTAGACATGGGTGGGGAAGAATGATAAGGTTCTTTCATGACAAGGTTCAACTTATGTTTTTTATATCGGTTGGGTTCCATGTTGGTCTCGGCTGCAAACCAAAGCCACACATGCAAAGCCTTGCTGCAAGCGACGGCTCACGGAGCACGGACAACGGGGTTTGTTTTGTTGGCTCCCATGTTGGTTTCCAGCTTTCAGGGTATGGGGGTCACCATGGGAAAGGTACCATGGGGGTCCATGTTGGGTTTCATGTTTGTTTCCAGCTTTGAAGGTATGAGGGAAGTCGCCATGGGAAAGGTACTGTGGGGGTCCATGTTGGCTTCCATGTTGGCTTCCATGTTGGTTTCCCGCTGTCAGGGCATGGGGGAAGTCACAATGGGAAAGGTACAAGGGGGATCTTGGTTTCCAGATTTTACAGTATGGGCGAAATTGAAAGGGGTGCCATGTTAGCTTCCATGTTGGGCTCCAGCTGCCAGGGTGTGGGGGACGTCACAATGGAAAAGATACCGGTTGGGGTCCATGGTGTCTAGCTGTTAGGGTATGGACCGGGTGCTCCAGGCGGACCTTCCCCTGTTGGGTCGAAGTCCTCGAGCCGTTGCGTCTCCCGTTGAGTCAACGTGGAACTTAACGTGGAACTCGGTAAATGTCCCTGTGGCTTTGGCGCCCGGAGGCCCCGCCCGGAGCTTCCCCTGTTGGGTCGAAGTCCTCGAGCCGTTGCGTCTCCCATTGAGTCCACGTGGAACTTAACGTGGAACTCGGTAACTGTCCCCGTGGCTTTGGCGCCCGGAGGCCCCGCCCGGAGCTTCCCCTGTTGGGTCGAAGTCCTCGAGCCGTTGCGTCTCCCGTTGAGGCAACGGGGACGCTAACTTGGACCCAGGTAAATGTCCCCGTGGCTTTGGCGCCCGGAGGCCCCGCCCGGAGCTTCCCCTGTTGGGTCGAAGTCCTCGAGCCGTTGCGTCTCCCGTTGAGTCCACGTGGAACTTAACGTGGAACTCGGTAACTGTCCCCGTGGCTTTGGCGCCCGGAGGCCCCGCCCGGAGCTTCCCCTGTTGGGTCGAAGTCCTCGAGCCGTTGCGTCTGTAAGTAAGTCAACGTGGAAGCTAACTTGGAACCCGTTAAGTGTCCCCGTGGCTTTGGCGCCCGGAGGTTCTGGCCGGAGGTCCTCCCAACGGGCAGGTTACAATGAGAAAATGAAAAATGTTACGTTTATGGTGGGTAAATGGGAAAAAGTATCTGTATAACATATCAAAAATTGAAAACGAATATATAGTTTGAATATATGTGTTTGTTTACTCTTTATGTTTTGAATATGTTTTCGATGTGTTTGTAAGATGTGCTGAGGATATGTTATTTTCTTTTCCGTGTGTGTGTGTTTTTGACATGTACTGTAGGTGTTTAAATTATTTTAAATTGATCTTCAGAATTTGTACTTTGGAATTTGTCTTGGACAAAATGACTCATTGAGTCAAAAGAGCTATTATGTAGCATCTTACATCCATCAACCACCACAAAGAGAATACTGGTTCCGAATTCCCCGTGTCAGCCGCCATGGCTAACATGGAACTTTTGGATGAGCACTCTCTGGCAGCTTGTGGGGTTCTATGTTAGTATGCCACGCAGCCAAAAATTGTGCAAAAATGTCCAAATTCACTAGCACCAACATGGCACCTACCTGGCACTTATCCCACTCATGAATTTTAACATGGGTGCGCTAACATGGAACCCGTTTTTTCATTTTTTTGCCCAACGATAGTTTTTGGGAGAGTAACCATAACCATTAATACATCATTTATCAACTGTTGATAGCCATTATTTTGTCATGATTGACCACAAGGAAACCTCCGTATAACCACTCAAAGCTTCTCAGAAGCCCACTTTTTGTTGCTTCGTTCGTCGCTCGCATCACAGCCAGGCGGCGGGCGATCAGCGAACCCAAGACCGCACGACCAGAAGGGGCGGGTTCCTACTGGTTCATAATTGTCAATAATGGTCGATCAATGATGATGAATGCTTACTCGTATCTATTAATGGTTATCTGAAATCGGGATCCCCCAGTCGCCATGGTTGTTTCAATACTCATATATACTCATATACTAATAAAAATGGTCATCCATGAGTTGGATGATTTCGGGAGCACCCCCACTTCAGGAAACCTCAAAGACGCATCAACTGAGCCACAATCAGCTGCGACCAAAAATGTGACAAACAATAGCTTGTGTTATTCCACCGCGTTTCACGGTTTCACGATAGTTTTTTGTGATTGGGCTATATCGGTTTATCATAAATTTATATAAATTTCATTTGTACGGGCCCATCATTGAAGCCCTCATTAGTCCTTCCGGTCCGGTCCTGTGGGTTCTGTACCGATCACAACTCGACGCTCAAATCGATTTGGTCCACAATGGTCCAGGTCCACAGATTGGCTGATCGTTCAGGTAAGATCTCCAACCCTCCACCATCATATTTTTCAGGCTTGCTTTTTCTCTTTACGAGACGGTCAAGTAGGCTAAATCCATGGTAAATCCCGCATTTCTTGATCCATACCCAAACAAACCGCCCGTTACGGTGGCTTCTTGGAAGCCAACGGTGGCGCAGTTGAAACCGGCTAGTATGGCACATAACTGGCCATCTCCTTCGTCAAGCCGTCCTGGCTGGTACTGTAGATGGTAAACATCAGAAAATCTGCTAGTTGCAATTATAACTTAAATGTGAAAATAGATGGTACAGTGGTAAAAGGTGAAAATCACGGGATAATAATCACTAGGTGGTTTTCAATATTTCTGACTACTACCAATAAAAAATGATTCCGGTGATCTGAGCCAACCTAAAGGTATGGTGGGTATAGGTATGGGTCACATCTGAATTGAAGGGGTTCTCCGACCAAACAAACAAAAGGTAGAGAAATCAAGAGTCTAAATTACCGGAGTTCTCTCGGTGCAAATATGGGTTGCAGTGAGGAACCCCACGTAGACTATCGTAGACTTGTCGTTTTGAAGATCTGAAATCTGAAACCATCCCATTGACAGATTTTTCTTGTCATAGTGACAGATCGCACTTGGGGGTAGCCAATGGGCTGACCCATCACCTGTGTCAGCCTAAGGGATTCCAAGTGAAAATACTCTTGTGGCGTGTGAAATTCCTAGGCCCTCCTGGCACAATGGATCTTGTGACTTCCAGAATCGATATCCGAATATCTCCGAGATGTTCTACCACACCCCAACCCTTCAATTTTTCAAACATCTTACGGATAACTCTTGGTGATGGGGGGTCATCAGGATCATCCCAGCCGCATCCACCAATCCACAGGCTGCCTTGTAGTAACCGTCATACCTGGTGGTGGTACTGACCCTCCTTGAATACAATATATATATATGTATATAATCTATAAATATATATATATATTGTACAGAATATAAAAAGTATCAATATGTGTCTATATAATATATATATGATTATATATATATGATATTATATATATATGTATGTACGCACAGGACCTGACGTTCGCCGTCGCTGGACGACGTGAAATGAAGTGAATGGAGCCTTGAATTCAAATCATCTTCGAATGTCGTGACACCAGTCGCATGTGTGCCCTGTCAAATCCATCATGACCATTCTCAAACATCTTCAAACTCAAAATCCTTCTTGAAAATACTGGGCGAAAAGCGGCTCTAAATGAAGCGACCGAATCATCCCAGAATCTCTTCCAAATCGTCCCATGTTTTTTTCGCTCAGGGGTTGTGAACCCAATATTGCATGTCGGGCTTGAAACGGTAGCGAGGGGCCATGAAAGTTGACGGCGTAGCATCAAGAGCGTGTTGGAAGTTCCAAGAGAAAAGTTGATGGCGTGGCATCAAGAGAGTGTTGGAAGTTCCATGAAACAGTTGTGTGACCGCGTAGCATCAAGAGCATGTTGGAAGTTCCAAGAAACAGTTGACAGCGTAGCATCAAGAGCGTGTTGGAAATTCCAAGAGCGTTTTGGACGTTATTAGCCCACCGCACCCCACCCCACCGCCACAACCGCAAGAGGTCAGTCACACAGAGTCATCACAGACCGAAAACAAGAACAAACAAAACCAATCCAATTCGGGACAAAAAAAGCATGAAAAAAACCTTGCGATGCAAGACCAACGCACACGCGTCTGTTTCGCCCTACAAAACACTGGTAAAATGAACATCTCGGCCTTATTGCACATCAGGGTGCGACTACACAAGTACTCTGTTTACCGACGGGGCTGTGGGTCTATATAGAATATGATATACATGTGTATACGATAAAACCATGTCATAATATATATATATATATATATATGCGGTAACTACATTTAAATATACGGACTTTGTATATAATATACGAACAGGTATTTGAGACTACCTCCGGGAAGGTTTTCCTTGGCCCGCCCGGCCATTCAAACATACAGAATCCAATTCATTTAAACATACGGTAACTACATTTAAATATACGAACTGGTATTTCATGCTACCTCCAGGGCCTCGCGGTCTGGCCCGCCCTCCACATATTTAAATGTCGTTACCGTATTATATATGTACATATTCACTTCAAAATAAATCGCGGGCCCTGCCCTGCCCCCCCAGGAGGGAAAATTGTTTTCAACCAGGCCTTGTCCTTTCCAAGAGGGATACAACTGAACACGGGTAGATCACATGACCATCATCATCATCATCATCAGCATCAGTCAGCATCAGCCTCATCCAAAGCAGAGCCCAGATACCAGGCAATAAACTTGTTGATGCCGTCCTGTAGTGATGTGGTTGGCTTGTAATCCAGCTCCTTTTCCGCCTCAGATATCTCAACCGCTCACGACCTGGACGATCCAAAACTGCTCATGAATCCAACCCGGATATATCGTGGGAACCGGTGGATTGTGATGGACTGTGAAACTTTTGAAGGGTACCCTTTTAAGTAGCAAACTTGATCTTTTTGTTGATCCCCCTACTCTACCACCAGGTTTTTTTGTCGGCCTTGACATTCACCAGCTGAGCTTTTCGCCGAGTTGCTAGCGAGACGTCTGCGCTGGTCTTCAGCACATCTCCCGTGGGTGGCATCGGAACATAGTTCTTGATCGCCTTTTTGCCGATAGCTCTCCTTAAGCGCCGCTGGAGCCAGGCGTTTCTGGAGGCATTTCTGGTGGTATCGGGTGGTTCTTCGAACACTTGGATGGTGATATTTTTTCCATAAGAAACACAAGAGACTCAATTATGTCAGGTGTTCTCAACTTTGCCCCCGAACCATCACCCCTGTCTTGTGGAAGTCTCGGTATTTTCCGACAGGAAACTCAAGACACTCAATCATGTAGGTCACTGTCACTGGATCCTTGTTGCCCAAGTTATAGACCTCACGAGGCGCTGGCGGCGCAGGGGATATTCCTTTCAACATGTCATTCCCCATCAACCTGCCGTGCTTGAATCCACCAAGCAGTTGCTAGAGTTTCGTGATGAAAATACTAGTCTTCGTCCTGGTTTTCTTCCGTAATTTTCCTGGCCGTAACACTTATCGACAATTGCCCTGTCTCACAAGCCCTCCACGTTGATGGCTTGATGTCTCTAGTGTGTGTTCATTCTACCTTCATATTCAGCTTTTGCTTCCGAACGAGCTCCGGTCTTTGTACCATCTGTTTCTCCAATTCTGGTTGCTTGCAACTTCTTTCCCTATGTCTGTTGAGTACCCTCACTTAATCAACATGGCTTCCCAGGCAATCCACCATTTCCCGATGATATTACTCCTTCAAACTATCAACTTCGGATTTCCCAACCAGCCGGGCTAGATTTCCGGCGGGTACACATTTCATGAAATGATTCTTCCTTCAATTCCCCAACTGTTTTTGAACAAACAGCCTGATGTGTCTTTGTTATCTATCCAATCCAAACCAATCCATCCACTCTGATCCTAATCAAAATCTAGTCCAAATCCAATCTAACTCTAATCTATCACTCACAAGAATTATATCCTCATTCTTTTGTTTACTATATCCCCATGATACCACCATTTTTGTGCTGGTGAAATCATTGTAAAATCCACATTTTTGTATCTTAAACACCCACAAAACATCGCCACTTTTGTAGCTTCAACACCCATTCCATCTCCATTTTTGCAGCTTGTTAACCCAAAAAAACATCTCCATGTTTAAACAAATGTAGCTTAGATCCCATGAAACTTCCCATGTGTTGCTAGTTAAACCATGGTTTTCGCAGCATTTTTTTGCCCCATCTCCATCTCCCGCCTTGAAATGTGCCGTCTCTTTGGTGGAGGCCGGGATGCGGTCCACTGAGGCGACACAGCCCTGGACGATGTCGTCGATGTAGGTGAAATCTCCTAAGGTAAAAAAAAAACGTGTCAGACTGGGATTCGAATTGGGGAATTCTGAGATTATTAATAAGAATTATATAATTAATGGGTTGAATCTCATTATTTGAATACTTGATAATTAATGGATAATTATTCATTACTATTGATTCCCAGAAAGAGAATTATTTGATTACAACTATTATACATTACAATATTCAAAATTCGAATTATTGGACTATACTTGGGAACCATAAATCTATTTGATTGAATACAAATACTGGGAATATTAGACCTGGGAATAGACAGGAATAGACCAATTAATGGTCTCAATAGGATTAGACTTGGGATTGGAAATCTATTCCAAGTATATCGGGCCAATTAGGATCAATTAATTCTATTCGAATTTTAACCATCTTGAAAAATATGAAAGTCAATGGGAAGGATTATCCCATATATTATGGAAAATAACAAAATGTTTGAAACCACCAACCAGTGGAACTATTGATATGGAATTGTCGTTGTTAAAGCCATTTCTGGTATATACACCATTGTACATCTATATAATTTCTGAATGTATATATATATATATTCATGAGCATTGAACATCCCATGAGAATTTTGGAGCATGGGATTAGACTATAGGAACCATGTGGTAAACCATGGTAAACCCAATTGATAATAAACCATCCTCTGTATCACTGTATAAATATAAATATACATATACATCTAATTATATAAATCTATTTAAATCTATTTAAATCTATATAAATCTGTATATAAATCATAAACCTATAAAATGGATTTGGTAAAAATCATCAGACAGATAGTCGCTTGATCATAAAAATCCAATTTTTACAGCCCTTTCGGTCGAAGCTGCGTTCCAGCTCCGATCCACCGGGGCCTTGGAAAATCTTCAAGGCCTCACCTGAATTTCGACGGTCCGGCAGGCCTTGAAGTTGGGGGCACAGAAAAAATAACAAGACATGAGACTTCCAAGATTAAGAAATACGGTGACAAATAGATGCCATATGGGTGTGTCTGAAAATAGTGTACCCCTAAACCCAATGGTTAATGATCATTATCCCTATTAAATGGCTATAATTGGGAATATACCCTATTTTCAGACAAACCCATATATATATATATATATATACGAGTAGTGATTAAAAATCATGACATACGATAGATTCATGTAGATTCAATAGATGTCCACAATTTTCCACAATTGTGGATTTTCCAGGTGAAAGCAACACATGATGTGAAGCACACTCAGGCGCTAGAGAAACTAAGGGGTGACACATTCCCCATTTTCATCCCAGACATGAGGGGTCAGGGGAAGCTCCTGAAATTGGGAAAATCTCCAGGCCCCGGTTGATTCGGGAATCCAAACCCCATCAGCTATATCTAGGGGTTATCACTGTTCGCAATTTGGGGTGTAGATCCGTCAGGTTTCGATCCGCTACCTTTCAAATCTGAAAAAAAAACCCAAAAAATCCCAGAAGTTCATGTCTGATTGTGGTACCACCAAGAGGCAGTAATGAAGCACAAGAAAATGCAGGCATGAACGGTTTTTTCCTATCAAAGCAATGCGATTTTTTGGGGATAAGCCCTTGATTGAAACAATGGCAACCAATCTAATGACAAGTGATCCCTGTCAGTTGCAACTGACGATTGAGGGTTCTGAACGTAGCAGCAGGCATGACCTCGGCTCAATTGACACTGACCTTAAGCCCATGCAACAATAGACACCGGCAACAGCAATGCCAAGTAATGACAACTTTCGCAGCTGTATATGCAAGCAAATCACCCCTTTAGACACTTGTTGGCCCATTGTGAGACATTTTGAGACATTTTGAGCAACTTTGAGCAAATTTGAGCAATTTTGAGTAATTTTGAGCAATCTTGAGCAGTTTTGAGCAAATTTTGAGCAGTCTTGAGCCGTTTTTTTGGGCCAGCTCGAGCAATTTTGAGCATTTTTGTCGGGCAAGTGTGGGTCATGTCGAGCAATTCTAAACAATTTTTGGAAGCACGATATGGCATTGTTGACCATGGACAGTGTTCAAAATGTTTCTATTGAGCTTTGAGACATCTTACTTTGGCTGAAAAAGGTAGCTGATGTAAACCCCACGGATCTAGACCCTAAAACGAGATCAGTGGGGTTAACACCCCAAAATCCCAGCTATTCCCTGCGACTTTGGTGAAAATCACGGGAAGATCCATGGGGTTGAGCCAGCGCTCGAGCCTTTGTGGATCTTGATGGTCGCTGAAAAGGCGAACATGTCAGGACGGCCCCAAGGCCCATAGACGGTGAAGAACCGAAGGCCCGTCCTAGCGAAATTGTCAGAAATTCACCGTCGTAGTTCACCAGAGTTTTGCAGTGTTGTTAGGGTATGTCAGCTCGAAACATGTGGATAAAGCCACAGAAATGCCTCATTTTTGCAGGGTCGGCCCCACAGGTCACAGCAACGGTGAAGTTTTTCAAAGCAACGTCAAAATCTATTCAGTGTATACTCATCCCATCGCCCTAATACTGCATAAATATGAACATATTACATGACATTACATTAAGTACCACTAGTGACCCCAAAATCCATAGTTTCACACACGAAAATCAGGGTTCCTGATTCCTAAACTTGACCCCAACTTTGTGCCATCAACAAAAACCAATCACCTCAAACATATGGATGATTGAAATCACCAGTCAACTTTCAAGGGACTACTATGAAACACTATGCCAATTTCATGGGATCAACCGGGGAATAAACTGCCCCATCAATCCCGCTGCAAGTCACATGGACAGGCCATAGATGTGACGATAGGTGTGCGCAATCATCTCGTTCCTGGGGCCATCTTCGTTTCGACTTCTGACCGTGGAAGCCTGTGCCTTGTCTTCTGCATCATCCGGGGTGATACAATGACCATTAACCTAAATTCTGACCGTAAGCAATCAAAGATCCAATCGAAAAACAAATCACCATTCTTAACTACTATTCACCATCATGAACCAATATTGACATCACAGCACCCGTTTTTCTTCAATGATACCGTGCATTATGACCATTTTTGACCAATAAAAAAGAATCACCATGATTGACCACCTGTGCACCACTACCAACCAGTATTGACCACTATTAACCACTATGAACCACCATGAATCGATATGAACTGCAGCATTTCTCTGGCAGTTCCCACAGATCCAGGCCATGATCCGTCATCCAAGCTTCGCTTTCTTGGTCGCCGCATAGCGGCTGGCCGGTTTATCCTTGGTGCAGCAAAAATGGCTGACCATCTGGAAGATCATGTGAAACTCCTGATGATCAAAGAAACAAATCCATGACTTTGCACTTCTGGTTGGTGGTTTCAACGCCCTAAAACAAAAACAAAAACATCATATTCGTATTCATAATCATCATCATCATCATCATCAGCATCATCATCATCAGCATTAGCAGCCGCCGCCGCCACCACCACCGCCACCACCACCACCAACAACACCAACACCAACACCAACACCAACAACAACACCAACACCATCAAAAACATCATCACCACCACCACCACCATCACCATCACCATCACCATCACCATCACCACCATCATCATAATCATAATCATAATCATAATCATAATCACGTCATCCTGAAAAGTGGGAGAAAGGAACATCTATGATTGTCAAGAAAAAATCTAATAAAAATCACCAGCCACCAGCCATACTTTTCCATCTAAGACCCTCTAAATACCCCAACACAAACAGTAAAAGCTAAACATGTGGGGTATTACCCAGTAAAACACCATTTTCTATGGCTAAAACATCATTTTCCATGGCTACTTCGTGGGTTCATCGCTTGTTTCAACCATCAAACATCGCGCCGAGCAACCACTTGATGGCTTTCCGAGAAGGGGCTCACCTCGGAAGCACATGGGGATGATGCGGTTGAAGGGAAAATCTTCACCGGAAACCATGGGAAAAAACATCAATATAGGAGTTTCCTCTAAACTTTCCCATCATCCATAAGAATTACCATGAAAATTGATGTTGGATGTTGTTGTTTTGTTGTTTTTTCGGCTTGAGTCAAGCCAGGTGTTCTGTTGGGATCTTGCCATCCACAATGTGTTCTGTTGGCCTTCACTAGACCACTAGATCCTTTGCAGGCTGGAAAGCCTGATGCCAAGGTGCTGTATTCAAGCCGTAGACCGAGCTTGAGGATGCGTACACAATGCGTGGCTGGGGATCACCTGCGGAGCTCCGACAAAGCTAGGACAGTTTGTCAGATTCATTTTGAGTAACCAAATCACCTATATATCTTACACCAATATTTTACATACAGTTATGAGATCTAACATGAATCTTCCCGAATGTGGGCCTGGCTGCCATAAACCTACCATTGGGGATGGTTTGAATCTCACCCGCCCAGAAAAATGGTAATGACTGTGATGACTTGGGGATGGTTTATGGCTATAAATCCCACATTACATGAAGACACGGTCCAAACTAGGAAAAGAATAACCAGCTTGAGCCAGCCCAAACAAGACAACACCAGCTCGATTGTCTTGGACCACCCGAGCGAGTGCAAAAAAACACATATGGATACACCTGGAACCAAAATGGAGCCATACTTGGATAGTCAGCCTGAAATTTTATGGTTCACTCTCTCCAATGTAAACACAATCAAGGGTCAAAGGCTTTCTCGGCATGTAATAAGCGTACTTGCAAATATATATATATATATAATCCATGTGTAAATTAGGGGTGGAACCTGGGTAGCTGCCATTTTATAATGCTAAAATGGTTTGTCAGGGGGGTACTCCCTCTATAAAATATTCCTTGGGGTACACTTGTAGAATCACAGGCCTATAAACTGGAAGGTACCCAGGTTTCATTTTTGCAAACCACACTTCTCAGCAAGGCTTCCAAAATCATCTCTATAAAATGCTCCTTGCCCAAGCCAGTCGCAAAAACCATTTTCCAGCTTGATGGAACTTATGCATTTCATTGCATTTCATTGCATTACAGTGCATTTCATTGCATTTCTGTCTCTGGTTGGATTCTATTTTATAGAGGTGAAAGTGGCAAATCACAAGTCTGCAGTAGGCTCCAGCCAATTTTTTCTTCCCGTGTTCGCAGGCTGTATATATCCCACTTCTCTGTCTATAAAATGGAAGTTTGTTGGCTGGACTGCTCCCAGTACCCTACATATCTCTACATAATGGATTTGCTTTTTGGATCATTCTTTATTCTGTTGGATTCTTTTCAACTGGATTTGGCTCTCTACCCCGGCATTTCCCTGATCTCTCCCCGTCTAAGGCTACCTGCCCAAGAACCGTTCCCTTCAGATCCAGTTTTCAATTCTATAGTGGTCCTGGTTGAAAAGAGAGGTTGTTCTACCATTTTATAAAGACATATAGTGCAGTTTTCTATTCTATAGTGGTCCTGGTGGAAAAGAGAGGTTCTTCTACCATTTTATAAAGACATATGGTGCAGTTTTGAGCTTGCTGGCATTGCTGCCACGGACGGCATACCGCTTTATACCGCTGCAATCAAACTGTGTTGATACATGTTGATACAAAACCTTGAACAAAACAATGCAAACGGGCACTCTATAAAGTGGAAGTTCAGCCACACCACACATGGAAACACCCTATCTATAAAATAGCACCACAACGTTGCACAGCCAACATTGTGCTATAAAGTGGAGGCCTGTGCCACCCCTACTAAATGAACAGCTTTCCTGCAGTAAGACCCCAAGTGGCCTCTATAAAGTAGTACTTGCCCAAAAAGAAAATAGAAAATATATCCTGATAAACCATTCAAGAACCACTCCAAACATTTTTTTTCCATTTTATAGTGCCTAAAAAAATGGTTTAGCAGGGTACCTGGGTGCGACCATTTTATAGAAGAAATGGCCACCAGGATTATATATATGTGCGACTTGTATAATATATATATATATATATACATACACTTAATCAATCTTAATTATATAACTTCTATATTATATATACCATATGATGACCAAGTACACACACACATAGCTGCCTCTGGTCTCACCGATATGATCGCAACATATCGCAACACCATCAATGCCGAGTCACAAAAGCGACAAGCTTCCAAGAGTTGAACGAAACCTGGAGCTTCTCTGCAGAATGGGATGGGATGGGATAAATGTTTGGTGGACGACCAGCCTGAATAAAGATACAACAGTCTTAGAGCTAAAATTGGGTAAATATCAAATATCAAAGGAAAAATTGTCATAAATCATGAACGTCCAAAGTTGAATAGCTCAACTCATGGGAGCTAAATTTCAGGTAAAACATACCCATCATGATCTGAGAATGGCTGCACCGCCTTGGTTGCAGTCCCCATGACTTCCTGCCCCTGATGAGGCTCGATTTGCTACATGTTATTCCCCGATTCGATGTGCATCACTACCCTCCGGTGTCATCAAACATGGCCATGGCAAAATCACCATTTAGTTCGATGATTTTCCCACTACAGTAAACCTGCATTTAGTTCGGGGATTTCTCAGCTATGTTTGATATCGTTGACACCAGAGGGTATCAATGACTATGAGTGGAGGATTTTGCAGCCCGGGTTAGATTGCTTGGGTGACTTGGATTTGCCAGCGCATCCCAGCAAAAAGTCATAAAAATCGGCGATAATCGGCTTGCAAAGGAATCCCCAGTCCCAGTGTTTATCAATCACTGGTGAAATAGAAAAATCAACGGGAAAAAACAAGAATCCCCCAATATTTTTGTTTCAGAATCATGGATCGATTTTTGATCCATGACTATTTCAATGGTTGAATCAAGATCAGCAATTCCCAGTGACCACATCATAAACCGTCTGATTAACCAACAATGACTGGTGGTCATTTTTAGGAACATCATGCCATTTCTAGGGCTATAGTTACCCAGTTTCAGAAACCTCTATTGGGGATGGTTTATGATTGGGTTAAATGGTTGAGTTAGTAGTAGTAATTTCATATAATCCCAATT
>CAMXCT020006583.1:105000-222500 GCA_947184155.2 Cladocopium goreaui | reverse complement strand
GCTTCTTCACCAGGTTTCACCTAAAATCCAAGGCATTACATTCTATGGTCTTGGTAGAACATTGGTGGAACAATAGTAAACCATCTCGAACTTTGTCAAAAAGGGATGGTTTGTAAACCATCAAATATTTCGTGGTGGTAACTATTATTGGCCATCCCTCACCGCTATAAATCCAAGGTGGCGAGGAAATCCCCAGGTCCTACGAGGTGCTAATTACCTGCTGGGAAATCCACAGCCACATAGTGCGAAATATACCTCCAGACTCAAGTCATCTACTTTTAGGCTGATTTTTCTGGTGGATTTTCCGGCATTTTCCACCGTTGCCGGAGGGAAAACATCTGATTTTTCCACTGAAGAAACAACATGTTCCAGGCAACTTTCCAGCAGATCCCCGGCGGTGCAGCCAGGAATAAACCGAGAAGTGCAGGATTGGATCGAGGGAGGATTTTTCCAGGCCCCCCCCCGCCCCGGAATTCATCATGTTCATCGTAATTCATAGTAAAAACCCTTCAAAAGCATGACACTCAAAAGTAAATCCATGAGCAAGAATAACGACAATTCCAACCACATAAGCCATATCAAACCATATTAAGCCAATGAAAACACTCAGCGCCAGTGGTTTCCTTAAAGTTTCCCTTTGCGCGGCGATGCGGCCACCTCGTTGCTTCTCGCAGACTTGGCACACAAAGAGCCCACATAGCTGACCTGGTGTGGAGATACGAACGGTGCAATGTGTAAGTAATCAATATCTCCACATTCACTCATGCTTGATTACTATATTTGCTTATTTGATGAAATAAGCGCCTATTATTAAGACGTGATTATGATAGTAATGAGACAAAATGAAACTAACAATTAGTTTAAACAAAAAAACACGAATCTTAGTTGTTTAGCCATGGGATTTTCATGATATAATAATGATTTTTCAGATACGAACAGATCACTTTTTAACATGATTTCATCTTGGTTTAGTTCCCTCGATTCCACTGGATCCCTGGAAGGCTGCCATTAGTCGCTGTTGAAGCCGCCGTGGCTTTGGAACAGTGACAAGAATCCAAAATGATCCATACATACCATCCATTATCATTATTCATTGGTTAAGTCCATGATATTTCCCTCTGGTAAACATACAAAAAACTATGGAACATCAGTATGTTCAATGGGTAAATCAACGAACTAAATGGCCCTCCCAACCATAGTTTAATAGGGGATTTCCAGATATTTGGGACCATAGAATGGGGCTGATGAATATTATATAGGGCTATGGGTTTTGTCTTGGTTCAAAAAGGGTGCAGTTTTTTGGTTTTTGTTTTTGGATTTGTTTTTTGTTTTTCAGTCTGGGGCACTTTTCCTTGCTATTTGCTACATTCTGGCGCAAAAACCGGTACTTTGCTCAATTTTGGAGCTAAAATCTGCCATTTGCACTGTTCATCGATTTTCCCATGGTGTTCATTGATTTACCCAAAGTTTTCATCGATTTTTCCATAGGTTTCATTGAGTTTCCCATGGGTTCAATTGATTTTTCCATGGTGTCAATCGATTTTTCGGTGTATAACATGCACCTGGTGAACATGTAGAATATAGGTTGAAGCACAACCGTGTTGGGTCTAAATAGTGGCATTGGATGCTATCATAGTGTTGGTTGGTTTCGGATTTATTTAGGGTTGGTTTGGGGTTTGTTTAAGGTTTCTTTAGGGTTGGTTCAAGGTTTATTTAAGCTTTATTTAGGATTGGTTTAGGGTTTATGTAGGGTTATTTAGGGCTGTTTAGGGTTATTTAGGGTTCGTCCAGGCTCTATTTAAATTCTGTTGAGGGTTGGATTAAGGTACGTGTAGGGATAGAAGGTGTGGATATAAAGATAGATAGATGCATAGATAGATGGATGGATGGATGGATGGATAGATAGATAGATTGATTAGATAGATTAGATTGATTAGATAGATTAAAATAGATTAGATAGATTAGATTGATTAGATAGATAGATTGATTAGATAGATTAGATAGATTAGATAGATTAGATAGATTAGATAGATTAGATAGATTAGATAGATTAGATAGGTTAGATAGATTAGATAGATTAGATAGGTTAGATAGATTAGATAGGTTAGATAGATAAGATAGATAAGATTGATAAGATTGATGAGATGGATAAGATTGATGAGATAGATAAGATTAGATTAGATTCGATTAGATTAGATTTAGATGGTTAGATAGATAGATAAATAGTTCAGACAGTTTAGATAGTTTAGATAGGTTAGATAGATAGATAAGATTAGATTGGATTAGATAAAATAAGATTAGGTTAGGTTAGATTAGATAGATAGATAGATAGGTAAAGCATGGTAAAGCCACAATTGCCACACACCCACAAAAGCCACAAAAACCACAACAGCGCCACAAAACCATGCTGGAAAAAAACACCCAAAAAGTCATAGCCCCCCATTCAAAAATTAGCTCAACTCCACTGGGCCAACTGCAGCATTCCAAAATCTGCAGTGCATCTTTTCCCAAACCTACCAAGTTCAAGTAGGAAGTATACTGGCTAAAGGGTACCCTCCGGCAAATCGATTTTCTATAGTTTTAAGTAGCTATTGAATTTCGTGGGTTGAGGAACATGATCTGTAAATGGAGGATTTTCCAGTGAAAGAACATGTAACATATTACTGGAGGGTATGTATGAATTCATATGGAGGTTTCTTAGTCTGGGGGATTCCCAACACCGCTTCAAAAAACGAAAATGCTTTGGATGATTTGGGGCTACCCCCATGACTTAGGACCCCATCAAACACCTATAAAACCTGTAAAAATCCCATGAATTCACCATGGTTGTTGGACAAATCCCATGAACATCCACCATTTTGGGATATTTTTGGTACATCCGATCCAGAATCCAAGGATCCCGACAAACGCAAACGATGGAGCCCAGCTGTTCTCCACATGAGCTGCACTGTGCTTGCCCCGCCTGGGATCTAATCCAATATGGCTGGGAAATCGACCAAAAAGGCTGGTCATGGGCACCAGAAACATGGATACCCTCTGGTAATGACTAACAATAGCTATTGAAAATGGCCATAGAAATAGTGGATTTTCCCATTAAAAATGGTGATTTTCCATAGTTATGTTAAATTACCACAGGGTCAATCTGGCATGTTCCGTCGCCATGTTTGATTAGAGGGAACACATACTGGTTTCTCTTGGATTCTGGGACCGTTTCCAGCTAAAAAAAATATTGAAAAACGTCACATAGCACTTGATTCTCAACACCCCACCAGACAATATCCTGGAATGATCCGGCGAAGTCGTCTTTCTTGTGGGCAGCCCATGGTCATTATTAGGACAAGTTACCCACCACAGGCAGTAAAAATTGCATCTGGGTAGGAGTCCCCATCAAGCACAACAGAATTGATAGCCTCCAGTAAAATAAGAGTTTGCTATGGAAAAAATGGCCCATGTATGGATTATTTACATTTATTTACCTATGAATATGGTGTTTTTTTTCCATGGCTATGTGAGTTTACCGGAGGGTAACCAGAAAGCACTGTTCACTAGCCTACTGCAGAAAGCCTGCCAAGACATTATATGATATCCAATCTGTTCACCCAAAATTCTCAGTTGATGCTCCCAGCTGAAAGACAGCCGAAGTGCAACGCCAAAGCTATTGTTGAATTCCCGCAGAACCTTGAGAAAGCGGTGGCTGCAAGAATCAACAAGGCTGCACGACATAATTGCACATCTTCCCAGCAAAACATCAGGGCTGTCCAAAAGAAAAGACTGGCCGTGACTGACCCAAAGTGACTCAAACAAAACGTTTTTCCAGTTTTGCCAACAAAAAAAGGGGTTGTACTCTCAGTTTTGCCTTGATTTGGCGAAACTGAACGGCACCACGCCCAGCAACATGTTCCGAAGGCTTTTGAGCTGGCAAGGACAAGCTGCTTAAGGACCAGAGATCGCGGGCCGGTCCATCCTAGGCGTTGGCGGCTTCACTGTGGGATGATGTCTGTGGCTTAGCCTGCACGAATTCAACATGGCTAGCTGGAAAATTGCCGAACTCAATGAAGGTTTTAATGTGTTTTAATGGGAAAATATGGGAAAATCATCTATAACTGGAGAATGTTCAATTGCCACGTTTGATTTTCACAGGGTAGCAAGTATAATCACCACTTTAGTCCTATACTTTGGCACTATTATTTGGTACCCGCAATGAGCCTAAACTCACCATGATGTCACACTCAAATCCATTATAATATCATATTGGAGTCATATCCCCGTCCCATAAATTCCCTTCATGTCTTGATTGACTGTCCCAGTAGCACCATTTCTGAGCATCACTCTCCAGAGGATCCCGTGATTAAAAAACTCTGGGATCTCCATTTCTTTTGCACAAATTCTCAGCTTGTTTAGTTGCGGCTGGAGTTCCACTTGAAGTGGGTCTCTAATGCTGGTGGGATATGGCCATAAGTTGTGCTATCTCTCAAGTTCTGGGGGCTTATAACATCACCACCCTTTAAGGCCACTTTTCAGGGGGGGAGCATACCAAAATGTAAGATACATTTTTTGGGACCCCCCCCTTAAATGTAAATTTTGTCACTGAACGTTCCCCAGGTATCGTTTTTGTGGGGAGGGTCGTCAAAATACCTTCAAAATGTAAGCTTACATTTTCAAGGCACCCCTCAAAAACACCTTGAAAGGTGTAGCTTACATTTTGGGTACGTCCCCTTTAAAAGGGTGCTGATCTTATAACCATGGTTTAAAAACACTCTGTACTGAGTCCCAAGCAAGATGGAAAAACCCTGAGGTTTTCTCATGGATTTCCAGGCTCCCAACCTTTCTATCTACTTGGAGTTTGCGAATGTGTGTACCCCCCAAAAAGTTGAACAGTTCTGAAAACATCCGACCAAAATAGTGATATGCATCGTTTACGTTCGAACCTTCAATGATACTTTTCTGCATCTTTTTGGAACCTGAACTAGATTCAGCTCCACAAAATATGAGGTGCACATGTTTTTTCCTACCAAAATATCACGTTTCTCTCAGGTTTCTCAAAATGAGGGATCGGTGACCTGGGTGACCATGGCTTGAAAGCCATGGCTTTGCCACGAAGTCATCGAATGACTTCCGGATCTTTGGGGTCCCATGAATTTGTCCCATCCTTTTCCCATTTGGGGTCAAGACGTATTGGACCTAATTGCTCTCAAAAAATTGGGGGGATAACCATCTACCAGCTATTTGTGGCTCACCAGTGCAAAGTTTTGACTCATAACATCCCATAAACATCTGGTTGGTGGTTTCAACCCCTCTGAAAAATCATGGACTTCGTCACTTAGGATTATGATTCATTCCCAACTGAATAGAAAAATAAAAAATCCATGGTTCCAAACCACCAACCAGCCATTTGTTTAGGACTTCCCAATTTTTCCCATCGATTCCCCCCACCCATCCCCACCCGCCATCCCCCCGGGATCACCCACGATGAACTCTTCAATCCCCGGCAAGGCCCGTCGCAGCAGCGACACGCCCGTCAACGCCTCGGGTGCCTCGTGCGGAGGCGATGTGTGACAGATCTGGGAAAAATCCATGGAACAATCTAGGAAAACCCTGGAAAACTCTGGAAAAATTGTGGGAAAACTCTGGAAATTTTATCGGAAACTCTGGGAACAACATTGAACAAATCTGGGAACAGTCTGGAAACATGAGGAAGAGCTACAGCGTAAACTTTTGCTATAAATCATTGTCATTTGAAACATGTCAGCAACAATAGTGGGTGTGTTGCGTATGTAAGTAGACTGCTTGTATGCAAACTTTGTCTTTTAACTTGCAGTTTGGACCGTACGAATTTGGTGTGGCTTACTGCATGGAATACCTATAATGTACATCCAACATTTAGTCCTTTTACAGTACATTTTAAAAAGACACAGGGCATCCCCATATTTAGCAGGTAAATGTCTGCCTTCCTGCAGATTTGGGGGTTTCCTAAAAGGGGGCATACCCAAATCATCGACTCATCGACCATGTTGGTATTGAAATCCGGGGATCCTTCATGTTGAGAACCCCCCTATGCCGACCTGCACGGGATACGGGAAACGGCAGTGAGGACACTTCCACCACCAGGTCATAAAGTCGGGTTCCTGGAGGCGAAACGGGGTCCCTCGCCACCAAAACCATCGTCCATAAGGGCGGGTAACCGTGGAGATGGCCCAGAAACACATGACTTCCAATCCGGAAAAAAACACAAAGACTTTTTGACAATGGATTCCATGGTCCCGCGGGTAACCAGGGCTTTACCATGCTTTACCGAAAGCATTTGCCTCTTGTTTCCCCAGGAAATGCTTTCTGAATCGAATGTCAAACTTTCATATATGTATTGAGAAGGCCCCGAGCCTTTCTTTTTCGGATGTCTCAGGTATAATCTTGTAAGGTTTTCAAACCTAATCAAAATCGACACGAAATGACACGCATTGGTGGTGTCCCAAAAGCACCCGGCACGTTTCTAAGGGGTGCTTTATAGCCCCCTCCCCCCCCCATACTGACCGACACGACACGCCAATAACATGCATTGACAACTTGAAGATTTGAAGAATCATCTCCATCGCCTTCCGAAAAAAGACTCCTTTTTTTTGCTTGGAAAAATGTCACAGAAGCAAACGTGGTGAAATCAGTTAAACCTGTACGGATACCTCATTATTTGTTCAAAAACTGAAAATTAAAGGTGGTTTATACTTCCCCCCTACAGGGGCGCTTACAGACACCCGTTAGCACATGCTCGATGAGAAAAAATATACATATATACGTGTGTATCTAATTACGGTGTTTTACCTCATAATCTTTATATTTTTCCCATTTAGGGGGGTACTGAGACTGAGAGGTCTAGGAAAGTTATATATATATAATAATAGATAGATATAATATACATATATATCATATATGTATAATATATATATATACTGTAACCATCTGTCTCCACAAACTTATGGATCAGTCTTAATATTCATGGATGTCCCTCTGGACACCCTCAGAGTTCATCTAGCAATCGTCCAGCAATGGATTCGCAAAGGTGACCCTTCGCCGTTTTTCGTCCAGAAATAGTTCAATGATCATTCAATCCCATAGGATCCATGGTGCTGCTATATATGGTGCTCCATGGATCCCATCAATATACCCCCTTTATTGTTAGCATATATACCAGCACCATGGATCCTATGGGAATGATCTACCCATGATTTTCATGTTGTTCCTGATTCATTGATTCAAGGACACCTCATGGCCCTTGTTACATCTTGTTTTGCCTTGTTCTTTTTTATGATTTTTGCAGGAATTACCCAAGAAATGGCGATGTTCCAGCTATTTACCCACCCAAATCATGCTCCCCCAACGAGTCGTCCATGGAACTTCCCGCATCCCATGAGCCCGCCTCTTCGAGGTGCTCCTGATGTCACCGTGCTCGAGACTGGCTCCATCCAAAACTCTCATCTTATGGGAAAATCACCATGTTCAATGCCTAAATCCACGAACTAAATCACCATAAATCACCATAAATCACCATTTTCAATGGCAAACAACGTTAGTCATTACCAGATTCTAATCTGATGGAAAAAAAACAAAAAAAACGCCACGTTCATCCCTCTCCAGTCCGGCCAGGTGAAGGTGAGCTTCATCATCTTCTGCAAGCCTTGCAGCAGGGCCTCTTTGGACCTCGTCGCCTTGCAGAGCGCCGTGCTTTTGGGCGCCACCTGGGGCGCAGGCGCCCAAGTTGGGCCGCCGCGCTGAGGCTTTGGTGGAGGTGAAACATCCGAATCTTGGGGAAGCTGTAGCAAACGCTGGCAAACTACAGCCGATTTGATCCAATTTGTGCTTCGGGGATGTTCTACTACAGTACAGGTTGCTGTTTAAAATGTCTGAAGCACTTGTTGGTGTTATTCATGCAAGTTCTGAAATGAAGAAAACAATCACAAACTTGAAAAGTGATTGTGGAGTGGTTCCCTTTGCTGGCAAGTTTGATCGGGTTTGTTCTACTGCGGAAATCTTGAGAAGCCGGCTGACTTTACAAAATTTATGTCCAGAGTCACAGCCAATCTTAGATAATTACCCTGTTGGCTTGGTTAGGTGTCTATATCCCCATTTCAGAAAATGAAGGCATCAACGTCGACTAAAGGTAATTTTAGTACCAAAGATTGACCCAGGAAGGTCATTCACCAACATATACTACCAAGATACTAAAATACTATCTCGGAGACTAAAATACACTACCAATTTTATATGCGACTGCCAAGATGACTACCAAAGAATCATCTTGGATCACTAGAAAGATCCAACGCCGGCCACGGTGCTGCCAAAAGACCAGTTGCATCCCCCTTGGCAGTCGCACGCCTGCCACAGTGACCTGGGTGACGTTTGGAAATGGCGCATCCGCTTTTAGCGATGTCATATGACACTCATTTTAGAATACATGTATATAATTGTGTATAATATGGATGTGGGTCAAAACCCAAATATAGTAGAAATAGGTTTTGACCCATCCCTGTACATATAATTATATATATACTAACTAATATATATATAGCATATTTATGACATATTATAACTAGTCCAAGGACACCTGTATGGGAAATCCCCACAACTGCCGATGAGTCAGAGAAATATGCCATCTTACATATCCACTACGCATCTTAGTTCTATCCACATTGACTGCCCATTTGGTAAACTTGATTTTGGGTGACCACATTCCTCAATGAAAATGGCTCACAATCAACCCAGCCACCACGATTTACCAGATGTCCTCCTGGTCCAATTTGGGGTCCAGGCGCTGCACTCCAAAATCAGATCCGGGAGGGACAGCGCGTTACAAATGGGCATGCAAAGGTCTGGTCTATGCTGAACCACCACCTGCCAGGGCGCTTGGAGAAGAATGACAGTTGGTGTGGCCACAGAATCACCAGCAAATGCAAATAACATCATGTCAACTGCATAGATTCTGAGGGCAGCGAAAATTGTGTGCCCTTTCAGTCTGATTTTCAATGATGCTTCTGGAAAGCAGGCCCTCAAAAAGCTATCATCTTGGATTGCCCAGCAATCCAATGGCAGCAGCAGAAACCGCTCTCCATTGCCACATTTTCGCCCCACGCCTGCATCCTTTCTTTTCCACGAGATTTGAGAGCCTCCAGGGACTGGGAAGCACCGGCTTTGGATTTCCGTGAGGAGGGGCTGAAGTTCACGAGCATCTTGGACAAAGTCTCATCGTCCTTCTGCGCTTCCACAATGGCCGGATCAGGTGGTGGTGGCCGTGGCGGCGGTGGCGCGGGCATCGTTGGAGGCACCGGCGCTGGAGGCGCCGGCACGGCCGCCACCACCGGGATAGCTGGCACGGCGAGTGGGGCTGTTGGGGCTGTGGGCGCTGGCACCGGCAGTGCTGGTGCCACTGGTAGTGCGGGTGCCACCTGCACTGCAGGGACGGCGGGGACAGCAGGGACAGGGATGGTCGGTGCAGTGGGTGCTGTGGCCAATGGTGGTGTGGGCGCCTGAGCTACTAACGTGGGTGCTCGGCGGACAGTTGGCGCTGTTGGCGCCGCTGGTGCTGCTGGTGCTGCAGGTGCAGTGGGTGTTGTATGGGCTGGTGGCAGTGGCACAGCAGGCACGGTGGCCACAGGGGCGGGTCGCTGAGGTGCGGGTGGTGCCAGTGTGACATTTCGTGGTCTTGGTGGTGTGGGGGATCTTTTGATGCTGGGCCTTGGTGGTGTCGGCGATCTTTGGACACTTCTTGGGGGTGTGGGGGATCGGGTAGGCCTTGGAGGAGTGGGGGTTCTTTGCACGCGGCGTGGGGGTGTTGGTGCCCGTGCAACCCGCTGTGGCTCGAAATCATCCGAGTAGTCGCTGTCGCCATCAGCACGAGGTCGACTGATGGATGGGGAGAGAAGACTGTGCTGCAGTCCGCTCTCAAACAGCTGGGCCGTGGCAGCAAATGACATAGTGGCCTAGCAGGAGCAATCTGAGAGTTGCCTACCGTGGTTTTTATGCGGGTCTCATCCCAGTTACTCAGCTACAACTCAGGTCTGCAGGATTCGGTCTGAACAAACGTAGCAGAGAGATTTGGACACCTAGATCCTTTCCCTGAAAACTCAAACAGACTCACATGGGACTCAAGCTGCGTTAAATTGTCCGATCCTGCCCAGAAAAAAGATTTGCAAGTTCTAAGTTGATGACATTTCTCTTAAAGTTCACAATAAAATACTCTGAAACACATTTTTTCATATTCAAAGATCTTTTGGCAAAATTTTAAGATAAATTGAACTTAAATATAGTAAATTAGTAGGTTAAACCATCCACATAAATGACAGATTTTATTCATAAACCATCCCCATCTGTTTCCCCATCTGTTTTCCGCTGCCTCAGAACTCCTTGGGCTCAGGTCTAAACTCCCTGCGAGGCGAAGTGCTAGGATTTTTTGGGGTCCAAGTTATAGACCCCAATGGTACCCAGAAACATGGTGGTTTTTACCAGCATAAATTTTAGTACTTCATGTGGGTATGGATCAATACCTATTGATACCATTTTTAGGGGGATGAACATCCATAAATCCCAGCTATTTTGATGTGAACTACAGGGGTACAAGGTTTTGACACACTGCCATGGACTTCTACCATTTTGTTGGGGGTATCTGGAGGGCCTACTAGGTATAAGCTTCTTCAAAGTGAACCTTTTGAGGTGGTTAAGTGACCCTTTTTGGGGTTCAGTGACCTCAAATTGGTGGTTGAAAAGGTCACTTTGAAGAACCAGGTATATGGTGCCATATGGTTGGTGGTTATATAATGATAAAAAACCCATATGGTTATATAATGGTTATGTCTATACATGGTTGTATTTGAATATATGGTTGTATTGGGTCGTATAAACCCCATACGGTTATAATGGATATACATGGATACGAGTAATATTATATATATATACGTAGTATTGCTATCTACAAAATATCTATAAAATATCTAAAAAATATCTATAAAATATCTATAATATGGTTGTATAATATCAACATATATGTGGCATTTTATAAAAATGGTGTCGCACATTCTGATGAACATGTCCTGTCTATAGCATCCTATCTTGCTTTTTGTTGGAATTGATATGGTTCATTCCATTTGAAATATGAAAGGGTTCTTCCAGGGAGAGTGAACGACGGAAGGCCAGAATGCTTGCACCTGTGTGGTTGAAGACTGGCTGTAGGTCTGGGACATGGATCAAGTCTACTTTAAGTAGCGTTGGGCTTTTGAATGTTCTGGAGCTGATTCTTACTGATCAATCTTTGAAGTATCGAAATTAAAAAAAAAGAACTTCCATTTTGATTCATTCAAACAACCCAAACAATGATGAATCGGCAATTTTTTCTGACTTGATACTACTCGACGCACTAACTTCTTGGGGCTCCACACGAAATTCAGAATCAATCCGTGCTCCATTCTTTTTAGAATTGGCGTATTCACCAGGATTTCATATGATGTTTCCTGAAATAGGGATACCCCTAAATCATCCATTTTAGATTGGGATTTTCCATGAAATAAACCATCCAGCGATAAAGGGGTACCCCCATGACTATGGAACCCCCCATATCTACGCTAAGTTGGATGATTGGATGATTGGACTGGTACTTTTTTCTTATGAACCAGCCAATTTTCTAGTTACAATTCCCAATCGATCATGGTTGTTACAGCTTTGGACCAACCTGTAGGTACCCATGTATTGATCAAGCTCAAAAAAGAATCTCAAAAATAAAGATTCAAGTCAACAAATTGATAGTTACTCAATTAACCTATATTATTCATTGATCATAATTCAAGATGATTGATCATAATTTAACAAATTATAGCTATTGATCATATTCAATCATATTTCTGGGTAAATGATGATATGTCACTAACCTGAAAAATCAGGCCTTCCTCCGGGAGGATTCCCCGCAATCGACAAAAATGATTCCAGGGCTCGTTCACCACGTGAGATCGTTATCATTTATCCAGGTATTTGCCTGGTGGTTCATCCCACTTAGTAAGTGGCTTAGTTATCACCCCACTTAATATAAATTAAGTGGTATTAAAGTAGGCTTAATCCACTCAAAAAACTGTTTTTTGTTACCCACTTACACTTACGATCCGTGGATAGCTCACCACCAAGTATCAAAACCATTATATACTGTTAGATGCTATTAGTAATTAAATATGTCCATTAAACATACATGATTATCAAGTACAATATATCCCATTAACTCTAGTATTACTAGGTATTACATATCCCATAGGATCCATGTATGCTATATATGTTAACATTTACCATCAATATACCCCCAATGTTAGCATACATACCAGCACCATGGATCCTATGGGTATGAGATGATGAATCTGTCCTACAACAACCACCGCGGCACCTGAGGACGAGAGTAGCCTTCTTGGCCCAGCGCCCAAGGAGAGTTTGCGCGCGCGGCTGTCGTCCGGCGGTCTGAGAGCAACGACGAAAACATGGAGATCTTGGAGATCTTGGGAAGTTTTTTCAACATCAAACATGGGGATTTCATGAAACAATAGCCCAGATGCTCCATGGTGCTGGAATATTTACCAACATTTACCCTCACAATCACCCAAATGTAGGTAAATATACCATACATAATACATGGAGCATATGGGTGGGGATTCAACCATGAAACAAGTGGGATAGATTCGGATAGATGTGCAAAATCCATGTTTTTCATCATGAAAAACATCTTTGAGAATCTCAATCTTTAGCGAACATCAATGAAACAAAAAGCTGAGTTCAACGGTTTCACCACTAAACCTCGATCTTTCCAGAAGGGTGCGTGTTCTTGGGTGGAAAAAAACCATAGCTGGTTGGTGGTTTCAACATATGAGTTCGTCAGTTGGGATTATGACATTCCCAATATATGGAAAGTCATAAAATTCCATGGTTCCAGTCACCACAAACCAGATAGATAACCATAGCCATTCTGAATGTGATGTCATCGACCATCCAATTCCAATCATTTTCATGTGGCTCCCTGGCAATCTTTTTTGCGATGACACTGGAAAATCCAAGTTTGGGAATACGTAAAGTATGGTAAAATCATCTAAAACTCTCAAATTCTAGCCAGCCATCTCTGATTTTGCCAGAGGGCCCAACACAATTCACAGAAATCGCACTGAAGCCTTTCAGAAATGTCCCAAGACCGGCGGAAGTGTGATCAATTAAACAACTCACAATGTTTCCAAGCATTCCATCAAACAGCTACTTGGTGGCTAATCCCACTTAGTTTTTGTGGCTTAGTTCACCCCACTTATACATGCTATTAAAGTAGGGTGAATCTACTCAAAAAGCTGTGATTAGAACCCACTTACGATCCGTGGGTAGTTAAGGGTCAAAACCTGCTAAACTTCCTATCCAAAGGGCCTCGAAGATTGCCTGGTTCTCGAGGATTCGCGTGCATCAACGGATCCACCATTGCGACCTCTATCCTGGTAGCGATGCAGCCCACCGGTGCAGCCCAAGAGATGTCTTTTTGGGGGCTGAGAATTCCATGACTATGAGTCAAATTGCCCTGGCACTGGCACCCTTTTTCGGTACCTCAAAATAACTGGGTAATGGATGTGCACTCACCAAAATTTGGCGATAGTAGGTTTTGACCGATCTTTCGGGTGGAATTGGATCCTTTGCCAGACATTTGGGCCCCTTGTGTGCTCAAGTTGAATCCCCGAAGTTTGATGGCTAAATCATCATTTTCTATGGCAAAATCCCCATTTGATGGTTTCTCAAATGTGAAATCGGTGCAATCCCCATGAAAACGGCCCATCTTTGCTGGTAAAATAATCCCTATGGAAAGCTCAAAAAATTCACCGCGTCTTCAGGTCGGTCACATCCTCGTCTTCAAAGCGCGCGCGTCGCGTGGGCGACGGACTGGGCGCACTGGGAGGCGCTCGAGGTGAAACCCTGAGCAGCTGATAGGATGAAAATCATGATTTTATCATCCGGAGGGAGACCTTAAAGCCATGATCCAAATCATGTCCATTGGATGAAAAATCTGAAAACCGGAAACCATGGACGTTTTGGGACGTGATTTTGTTTATCATTCACCATTTCGATGGAAAAATCTTCACCACTAAGTGATGAATGGAACCATATGAGAACCATGGCTATTACAGCTATTTCTATGGGATTTCATATGATTTCATGGTCATTTCTGATCATTCTTTTCATAGCATCAGCAGCCTGGTAGTTTTTCAGTCTTGCTACGATGAAATATCTCAATTTATGGCAAGACTTTGACGTATTCGAGTTAAAGTACAGCCAAAAATTATGTCACCGTAGTCAAACTTGGCAATGGAAATTCCACCACTGTCAGTGGAAAAGTTTCCAGCTATAACTACTATAACCCTCCATTTAGTCTAGGAATGTTTGGAGATGTTCCAGCTTGCCATGTTTACACCAAAGGGATCCAAAGGGTCTATTGAAGCCCCCAGGAATCTATGCCAGACATGAAACGGTCCAGGCCGGGAAAAAGCTCCAGTTCATCGAGGATATTGAGATTTCTAACGACAAAAACCATATCCTAAAGTCATAGTGCACAGCCGAACATGACAGCCACTGATATTCTCCGGTTTTTCTGTGAGCTTTAAAGCACGACACTTTTTTGGATACTAATATCTATATCACTTTTTTGGCCAGAGTACTATCAACTCAAAAAATGGGATGCACGGGATGAAGGTCATCATGGTCATCTGAATTCTATGCTCCAATGATTGGATGATCCTTATAGGTCCCTCCGGTCATTTCAAAAATGCCATGGACCTGACATGCACCCTGACCCTCCATTGCAGAGGATCATGGAAAAACTTCTAAGTTTTGATGGTCTATCATAGTCTATCATAGTCTAACCATCCTGTTACCCCTTGAGATCTTCGGCAGCTACGTTCCAGATTTTCATCAGAGATAGAAAAAAGAATGCTATTTTAGAGCTCTCTAAAGCCAGCAACAGTCAGCAAAGTCCATTGCCAAGTCAGCCAAGCCCCGGTGCGTTCAAGGGATACTAGCGTCCCGAAAGGAACCACACACATTGGTGGAAATCCTGTTTTCAGCCCCATTCTATGGTCTCAAATCTCAAATATGTGGAAATCCCCGACAAACAACCACGGTCTCTGATGGTATTTAGTATTTACGGGGGGATGCGACTAGTGTATCAAACCTTTGATTTTTGTTGCGCAGTCAGACCAGTTTTCACCCAGACCCCACATCCCCAGCAGAGCTTTGGACAGGTCGCATTGAATTATGAAGCCATGGCTCTTCAGCGGTGCAGGATAGGATCACCCATATTCACAAAGGTTCCAGCTGGGCTCTGTTGAAGCTTGAAGTCACGATTGAATGAATCCACCTGAAGTGATTCTGCTTGGAAGTCTTGATTAAGCCGCTTTCTCCGTTGAGGCTGTGAGGTTCCAGTGGCAAAAAGCAGGATGAAATTTCGCCGTGCCAGTTTGCCACTCTCCTGATCCTCCACACTGGTTCTACATCCGAGCCAAAGCGGCTATGAAAACCGTTTTGCCATGCTTGATGTAAGTGGGATTCCGCTCCAAAACGAGATCAATTCTGGTGAGCTGGCGGGAACTTCCATGTCGTTGGGATTGGTGACAAGATCACTAGCCCTGGATGGCAAATGGTGCTGAGATGTGCTAAGTCCTAATACATTCTCGACCCCGAATCATCCAATATTATCCAATCACAAACACAGATCACATCAGATCACTATTGCGGCGCCATCCATTGCCAAAGTTTTTCCCAAAATGGCAGCTACCATTTTTGCAACCAGTGCGGCCAGCTGCGTTTCGCATCTGACAACAGGTAGTAATCCTGTGAGGCCGACACCTGATTTCTGGCTTCGGGCTCAAGAACCCATGTTTGCCACAACGCGACGCCAAAGAATTTGAAGAAAACACTCAGAAACGGTCAGAAAATTGGTGTATCACCAGAAACACTTCAAAACAACCAAAAAACAAACAAACAAACATCAAAAGGATCCCAACTCAGACAGTGTTTTTTTCGCCGGTGATGAGGCCATTTTTTTCCTCCTGACGCGTAGCTAACAACAGAGAAGGGCAGGTTCACTGCTGGGCTGAACTTGCGTAGCTAGAAAAACTTCATGGACAAAGACAACTGAAACGCTTCAAGTTTCAAGCCTGGTTCCAAAGGTGTCCACTATGGGAAGATCTTTCAAACCACGGATTTGGGTATTTCATGACCATGGGGCCAGTGATCAAAACCACAGTGATTGCTGCCTCACCACAGGGACTTCTTGGGGAGATAAAAGAGATATAGATGATGCTTTCCCTCCAAAGGTCTTGACAAACAACCTACCCTAGGTATAACATTTACAAAAAGATGGTAGAAAACCGATGGTTTCTCGTTTGGAAAATAGTCTACAAATGGTTGATATTCCAGATGTTTGTTTTGTTTTTTTAAGATTTGCTTGTTTCAGGTCGCAAACTAACACACCATCACTGATTCCACATAGCTGGATAAACCAGCATGGAAATACAAAGAGCTAAATCCGTAGATCATCTTCCCTGATGTCATCAAATGGAGTGTTCAATTCCCCACTGGATAAACTTTGGATTTTTGGGTCATATTCCCATCCCCTCCCGCAGGGAGGGGTTTTTCACAACAGGGGGTGTATCCAATAGGGATGAAGTCCGCGATACCAAGCCCATCCCATATGGGATAGAAAAAAGGATCCCACTTCTTGAAATCCACCCTGAAAAAGTGGCTTTCTCTGATTTTTTTTTAAACGCTATGTTTCAAGATATCATTAGATTTTTAAATTGTGAATGAAAATCATTGTTTAAAATCAGGTTTCCAATGATTATCAGGTGATCATCATTTTTCTCATTCACACTTGTAATTTTAGCGCTGTGCAACCTATTCCTGGAGACACCCTTAGATATCATATTAGTCATACAGTAATGTTGCTTATATATCCACATAATATCTCTATCATGTTTGGTTAATTCCCAATTTCTTGTTGCTCAAATCCACAATCTGTTATGGACTAGTGTTGGTTGTATACAGATTGTGAACATATCCCGTTGTGTCGTTCTGCTATTCCAAAAAAATACTTGGTTTGATCCCATGATGCTTGGTTGATTCCCCATCGACAAGAATTTGTTAAGAGGGATTTTGAAAGAATATGATCATGGGATAAATCCCATGATACCCTCTGGTAATTTAACAGAGCGGAAAATTGCCGTTGTTAAGAACAATATTTCACATCGAATTAAATGGGCCATCGTAACTTAAATCGTTACGCAACTTAAATTTCCAGAGGGTAAATGATCATAATTATGTAGTTGACTCACCGTGAATTTATGGTTTACTAAGTTTACTATTTATAACACCCGTTTCTGGTCAAATTATGGATGGTTTACTATTGCTTGACCAGCATGAAAATCCAATGATACTTCCCCCAATCCCATCATCATTGGTTGTTCCTCAAATAAACCATGTCAACTTTTTGTTAATGGGCTCAAACCTGTGTTTAAAATATAAAACACGCCATTAATCCATCATAATCTTGGTAAATCTCCAGTGGTCAATTGGTTCACTGTCATGGTTAAATGGTGTACCATTCACCATCAGCGATTCCACGTATCTGCTGCATTAACCAGCTTGGACATTGAAATATCTACCAGAACCAAGTTTTTCTTCATCAAAAAAATCCCCTAGGTCATTCACCAAGGATTTTAAAGATTCAAAATTACCACATATTTCCCTCTGGTTATTTAACATAGCCATGGAAAATGGCCCATTTATAGATGGTTTACCTATTAAAAATGGTGATTTTCCATGGCTATGTTAAATAACCACATGTTACCACTATTCAACCACATCAAAATCCCGCCCCCTGAGCCCGCCGCCTGGTGCTCGTCAACGTTGGTCGACTCCTTGGCGCATTCAAAAACGGAAGCGCCCAGGAGGACCATGGCTGCACCCGCCTGAGAGCGAAACAAAGAACTTGGGATGGTGGATTTATGTGATTTATGTGATTTGATGAATCTTATTGATGAAAATGGGGATGAAATTCATCAACATCGGATAAACACATATTAAAAACATCATGGATTTAAGCTTAACCATCAACAAAAACGGATTTGAGAAAAAAAAAATCGGGAGATTTTTGCATCAGCAATGGGGATTCAACCATCAATGGAGGAAAGTCGGCAGTAATTCTTAGCGATTTTCCATGATAACTATGACAAATGGCCATGAGAAATGAGGATTCACTATGATAATAGGTTGGTGGTTGAGTCCTACCATATATATGATCCCGGTCCCCGGTCCCGTAGCCCCCCCCCAAGGGTATGGCCCCCTACTCCCTGACCTAGAATCTTTCATTTCCAAGGTATTTTCAGCATTTTGGATGCAAAACCTCATATTTGCTTGGTATTTGCACCAGTTTGGATGGAGAACATCCTATTTCCATGGTATGTACAACATCTTCGATGCAAAACCTACTTATATAGGAACTAAAGGGTATAGTTATATTACCTTTTTATACATATACACAAATTTATATATATATATATACATATACATATATGCATATATGCATATATACATATATACATACATACATATTTACATATGTATACATATACACATATACATATATACATATATACATATATACATATATACATATATACATATATACATATATACATTTGTACATTTGTACATATATACATATTTACATATATACATACATATATACATATGTATACATATACACATATACACACATATATATATATATACATATGCAAATATACCTATATACATATATACATATATACATTTGTACATATATATTATATATACTATATATACTATATTGTGAACTTCCGACAAGCCTTCCAACGGACCCCACCGGCCCGCAAGCGCTTTTGTTCACGTCGGTCGAGGCGTCAGCTATGTCTGAGCCAAAAGCTTGGCCCTTCAGCCACAAGCCTTGGCCCTTGAGCCAAAAACGTCAAAGAGGTCACCTTGAACGTGCATCTGCAAAGCTAGCCTCGCCGCCACTATGGCCAGTGGCTCGGCGCTTTCCGCCGCTCGAGCTCTGTCACTCCCATTGCCACCTTCCACACTGAACATCTCATGGCGGCTCTGTGCATCATCTTCTTCAAGATCCTCTGCCTCTTCTTCTTTTTCTTCTTCCTCTTCATGATCGTCCTCCCATTCTTCTCCATACAAGGATCGCATCACTATCCTCCACAGCTCTGCTTCTTCAGCTGTGGTAGTTGTGGCAGGATCTCCATGCCTCCTCCTGCTCGGCCGCATCCCTTCATGGGCGCGCCAAGCGTTCCAAGCATGGTACCCGAGCCTTCCCAGCCTCGGCACCACACCCACTTCTATGGTTCCAGCAAGGTGCCGTCGTAGGCAGTACGACGAGCTCGCGGCCTCGACCGTTTTCCTGGGTTCCCTTTTGGGACGACTTCCCAGAACAAACAGCCCCCAACTGGGAACTTCCGACAAGCCTTCCAACGGACCCCACCGGCCCGCAAGCGCTTTTGTTCACGTCGGTCGAGGCGTCAGCTATGTCTGAGCCAAAAGCTTGGCCCTTCACAGCCACAAGCCTTGACCCTTGAGCCAAAAACGTCAAAGAGGTCACCTTGAACGTGGCTCTGCAAAGCTAGCCGCCTACTTGCTTAAAACGAAAAGAGGGCCAACAACTAGGAACATCAAGGGGAACACCTTCGCAATACTATATATATACTATATATACTATATTACTATATATACTATATATACCATATATATATATATACCATATATATACCATATATATACCATATACCATTTATATACTATATATATATATATATATAAATATTAAATATATATACTATATATATACTATATATATATATACACTACATATATATACTATATGTATACTATATATATACTATATAAATACTATATATATACTATATATATACTATATAAATACTATATATATACTATATATACTATATATATATATATATATGTACTATATATCTATATACACTATATATACTATAAATACTATATATACTATATATACTATATATACTATATATACTATATATACTATATATGCTATATATACTATATATACTATATATTCTATAAATACACTATAAATACTATATATACTATATATAAACTATATATACTATATACACTATATATACTATATATACTATATATTTACTATATATGCTATATATATATTGTATATACTATATATATAGGATAAATACTATATATACTATATATACTATATATACTATATATATATACTATATATACTATATATACTCTCTATACTATATATACTATATATACTATATATACTATATTTACTATAAATACTATAAATACTATATATACAATATATACTATATATTATATACATACTATATATACTATATATACTATATATACATATTTACATATAGACATATACACATATATACAATATGCATATGTACATATGTACATATGTACATATCTACATATTTACATATACTACATTTTTACATATATACATACATACTTTTTTTCACCCACCCAACTCCCACATCCACAGGGGGGAGGGGGGAACCATGACCATGGGGGGGGAGGGGGGGGTCCCGGAACCTGGAACATATATGGTTAGTATGGTTTTATATGGTTTATATAATCCCATTGATTATCATACTTAGCTACTTAGCTGGTTGGTGGTTTCAACCAACCCCTCTGAAAAATATGAGTGAAAGTCAGTTGGAAAGAAGACATTCCCAATAAATGGAAAGTCATAAAATTCCGATGTTCCAAACCACCAACCAGATGATAACTATTGTTAACCATCTTGATACATAGGTGTAGATTGTGATTTGATCAAAAATGGTGATATAACCAACAATGGGGATTTAACCATCAAGAACGGGGATGCAAGATGGGCCCGGTTGAAGTTGGTGCGTAAACCACTTTGACGATATAGCAAGCCAGGAGTAGTTCCCACCTGATTTTCTCATGAAAAAGGTGATTGACTATGAACATTGAGGAATTATTCGCGTCTGTTCACACAACATTGGGGGTGAACCATCAAGATCCTGGGGAAGTTAACTACACCATTAAGTCGGTTGATAAACTCCATGAACCATAGTTATATCCAGTTATATCCCCCAAATCCTAGTTTAAAACAGTTATAATCCAACTTGGCTATCGTTTGGGAACCCAACAAGCTTCTTTTTCTGGGGATGAAAAATGGGGCTATGAATAGGAAAAAAGAACGGGTCCCATATACAGCCAACTATACGAACTATAGGCCTGTTGGTTGATGGTTAGTTCGGGATTATTATAATCCATTATGCGACGAGAGTTTAGAACACTGCTCATTTGAGAAGTCTCCAGAAGTACCCGAAAAATATGTTATTGTTTGTGTCTTTCTCTTAAATGGATCGTTGAAACTGGGATGGACATTCAACAATTCCAGAATTATATTGGGTTTGACTAAGTCTTTACGGTTCTTTAATGGATTTGTTTAAGATTTTCTAATTCATCTACAGTATGTGTGTGGATGTTGGATTCTTTGGAATTTCAATCGGAAAACTTCGCTGAGTGATTTTTTTCAATCGGAACAGACCTGGACTGTTCCTAAGGCTTGAACTGTAAAGAAAATCATTTCAGTTGAGACTCTCCTCGATGATTTTCCCACTGCTCCGACATCTCCATGGCGCCACGAACATTTTCCAGCCATGTGAATGATTAGCAGATGGAAATTTCATTAGTATGACATTAATGACTGATGTCTGGTAATGACCTACTACATTTAATGGTGATTTAATGGTGATTAATAGCCATTAGTAACTAACTATCAATGACATGACTATGAAAATCACCATCAAATCTCCATCAATCACCACGAATGTCACCATGATTCATCATTGAATCTCCATTTTTGTAGTTGACTATCTCCAGAAAATCTGTGCCCCTGTCAGAGATGATCAACATCGGTAAAATCACCCTGTTTTGTAGGTCGGAACCATGCCGCTATGCCCTCCACATTACCTTCCGGGAAATTTTACCATAGCTATGATAAACGTGGCCCTCATCGAATTAAGTGGACTATGTTCCATGTTTTCCCGGGTGCTAACTTTATATCATCAATACTTCACGAGCTGGTCCATGTTCAAGCCCAAAACTAGGATCAAAGTCTCCTAAAAGTGGGTTTCCCACCACCCGTGGATCACGTTTGCCCTCTGGCAAACCAACAAAAAGCTAGCTATTGAAAATTTATTGCCATAGTTTTCCAGTTGATTATGTTGATTTACCCATTAAACATGGTGACGTTTCGTTATGTCAACGTTTACACCGCGGGAATTGGGCCCCTTGGGATATCCTGGGATACCCTGCCATAAAGGGCAGCGTGAGGCGTTCACCCATGAAGGAGCTAGACCTTGGCGAAGGTGTGGATCTCAGAAAGCCGAACTTTGTGGAGATCAAAACCAACATTAACCATCAAACCTGGGGGGGTTAATCTGGTTGAACCGGTTTAAGCAAGGTAAATAAAATCCTGAACTGGCTGTTCAACTGTTCAATGGATTGGTCTTCCATCATGAAAAATATGTGTTGATTACATGAGTACAGAACAAACGTAACCTGTTTATGGATCAAGGATCACTGGATATATAAAGTGGCTTCTGGAATTTCAACCTTTTGAACCCACCCCCAGTGATTAGAGTTCCGAGCTGAATGAGGATTGTTGCACCAAAACATGGTTCCCAATCTTTAGATTCCTTGTGCTGGTCCGATATAGACCCAATTATGCCAATTGGAGGACATCTGCCCATCTTTTTCTAACAACCGATTCCAATGCCATTATTTATTGTTGGTTTCTCATACGAATTATGGTGAGTTGGCGCATGTTGCTTGGGGAAGAAAGGCCACATCAACTCCGAGTAAATAACCCAGTCAGCGGATGCAACATTGCACATCCATCTCTCACACACCATCTTCCCCGAAACCCAAATCTGGTAAAGGTTTGTCAAGAATTATAATGGCATTCAATTCTTATGAAGCCAACCCAAGCCTGACCAAGAATTCACGCGCCTTGACACAACTGACCAAGACCCATCCAGCTTCCTATATTAATGCACCTTATACATACTATATATTTTTTTATATATATACACACTATTACATATATTATTATTATATATTATATTATAGTATATTATATTATATTATATTATGTTATATTATATTATGTTATGTTATAATATATTATATGATATCACATTATATTAAATTATGTTATATTATATTGTATTATATTGTATTCTATTATATTATATTCTGTTATATTATATTCTATTACATTATATTATATTATGTTATATTATACACCCTATACGCCCATAATATATAATATTTTACATATCTTTGAGGATCTATGCATGCATATAGGTGCAAAATAGTTATGTATGCGAATTTTGACCACATTTCTGTTGTTGCTAAGAATTTCTGAACATTGTCGGAAAAGCCCTGTCGGAACCCTATTTTTGTCGGAATTATTGTCGGGACCCTAGATATTGTACATTGTACATAGTTTGAATGTGTTTGAATAGAACCCAAGTGTATTCAGCTGGAGCGTGACAAACCGTGACATATCATGACAATGACAATACCTAATTTTCATGATTAAAACAATGACATTATCGGAGAACAGCGTGACAAGCCGTGACAGGCCGTGACATACATTTTTTCTGGAACCACAAGTTTGGAGGTAACCATCTTGGAGTTATGGAAGAAACATAAAAGTTATAGAAATTCATGGTGCCCCAAATGTCATCAAAATTTGATGTCGGATGACAAATAGGACCGTCGGGAGGCCCCACAGCCTACATCCCGCAAAGTATGCAAATCAGACGATGGATCTACAGGGTATTATGCATATTATACACCCATCTGGGTAAATTATAATATTTCGCTAACCTGAATCAAGGCCTCACATGGGGATGATTTCCCTTATTAACCATGTTCCAGGGTTCGGGAGAACAGTGAGGTCGTGATGAAAATTACCCAGATATTATACACCCATCTTATACATAGCCATTTCGCCACATTTCGCCCAGGAACACCGCCACGGTCATCAGGATGTTCACCTTCCCTGCAATCTGTGCAGCCGTAGCACCCAACATCTTGATCAAACACATGCCTGGCACGTTGCCGCACCCGATCACTGCTAAGAGGTGACTTTGGGAATCCGGGAATCAGAAATCTCAGTTCAGATGAGTCTCAGTTGATGGGAAAATCCTCTTTGGGTTGCAAGTGACTATGCAAATGTATGTATCTCTTTACTTTACATATATGCTAGACATGTGGATATCCGTAATGCCACACATGCATTGCAGATCATTGCAGTATACGTGGGGGTTTGACTGTCCTGTTTGGTTGCCGATAAGTATGCTGGTATACTCACAATCAACGTTCCACAAGGTTGGTTGGACCCAAAAAAATCGCCTATTTGATTGATTCGATACTGTGGTAAACCCAGTACTAAACCATAAACCTCCAATTTGTGAATGCTTGAATTTCTGGAAAGCCATTGGGAATGATTCATGGTCAATGGCTGGTAGCTTACAAGTTTTTTGACGAAGCACCGTATCACCGTATCAGGCATCTCCTGGACACGACTGGACACAGCTGGGGACTGACCCCATGTCACTTCCACGGCGGGATTAGACGAGGTCGGGAAGCAAAAACTCAGCTGTTCGAATGCAGTATCATTGTCAATCATGAATCATCAACAGCGACCTTCAACATGACACTCAAAAGGAAGGTCCAGAGTTGCAATGCAATATCTGTTCCAATCTGACGGCAGCATTATGTCAAGTCTCCATGCTGCAGAAAATGGATCTGAAGTTGAGCCCATTCCGGGAAACCAGCCGGCTTAATTACGACAATTCACCAACCCACAAAGTTCGGGCACAGTTCGCTTCCCCTTTCCAGTTGCAGTAACGTCGTGGTGCATCGTTTCAAGGCAGGTTGCCTATCCAGTCAATCAAGTTCGAAACTAGTTCTACATGGTTAGAAAAAATCACATGTATAGTAGCCTCCAAAAATATAGAATAATAAATCCTACTAAAATAGTGATAATATGTGATAATTCGCTTTCCCATCCTTTTCCGAGGTTACTCTACATGAATATCACCCCCTCAACTGGATTGGTACCCCACCTGACCGGCTCCATGAATGGTAGATTGCCATATTATAACTATTGGTACATTACAATATATCTCGGTAAATTATAGTATTTCATCGAACCTGAATTACGGCCTCACATGAGGATGATTCCAGTGAGGGAGAACAGTGAGGTCGTGATGAAATTTATCCAGGTACAACAACAAACTTAACTTTGAAGGCCTCAACTGGGGATGATCCCCCCTTATATACTAAGCATGATTCCAATGAGCTCACGACGTGAGGTCACTATAAATATCACCCATGGGCCAGTACAACCCAATCCAAGGCCACCCATGATGCTCAGGAAGACGGCTGAGACGGCGCTACAGGCCAGCCTTAACCAAGAAGGGGCTGAGACGACCCTGCTGCCACGCAGTTCGCCAAGTTGGTTTTTAACTGGATTAAGGACTCGCTTTTATGGTGATTCAATTCTATTTCTGTGGTTCAATAAACCAAAAAAGGCCAGAGGGCACCAGCTTGCAGGGAATCTTGCTCAATGGAGAATAACTCCGTTCTCTAAAAATTTCGAAGCCCAAAAATCCGATGGGTTTATCAAAGTTTATCATCGAAATTTGGAGCACCAGTAGCCGCCTGATACCTTGCACAAACATTGCAGAAGGGTCCAATGACTTGAACCGTTGCCCCTGGATTTCTGGTCGCCAGGGGGATTTTTTGGGTGACCAAAGCTATGAAACCATAAAGAGTCTGAGGAGTCATAGAGCCATGGTATACTCCTGAGGTTTTGATGCTCTACATATATATATATATATGTATAATTTATCTTAGTGCCTTTACATATACTTTAAAACAAATCCCTAAAAACTTGTGTGACTTCTTTGACTCGAATTATACCCATGGCCTGTCAATGTGGCTCTTCCACTCCAAGATGCATAGTCGCCGCTTCAAAGTTCATGTAAGGGATCTGGAAGAATGGCTCTAGGCCTTCAAGGACCTTGCCATGGATCATGCCATGGAACCGGGCTGATCAACCAATTTTACTTGGAGGATTATTTGACGCTAGTAAGTCCCTGACTCGTGGCTTATTCCACTTGCAAATCGGTCATAACTTATAACTCCAGTTACCCTCCAAGTACCCTGCAAGGGGTGTTATGGTTTCCCAGCGAGAGGGACAAAAAAGGCAAGAAAATGTCATGGCAGGGTGATCACTAGAGGGCCGTCAATCTGCTTGCCGTAAATCTCAGGAGGTGGCCAAACCCCCCATAGGGGCAGACCAAACGGCTGGTGAACAGTCCCTAAATGAGTCTCCCAGAACTGAGTCAAATGCAATCAAATGCATTGTTTTGAGGGCTGTATTTACATGTTATCTGGGCAAATTATAAAAGTTCACTAATTAACCTGAAAAAAGGCCATTTCAGGATGACTCCCCTTATTAACTATGATTCCAGTGAGGGAGAACAGTGAGGTCGTTATAATTTGCCCAGATGTTATGATGTTTCCCCCGGTATTTCTGATACAAATTTGACGGCTTCAAGCTCAGTCCACCAAGGCGCCAAAGTTAAAACCAAGCCGAAGAAGAAAACCTGGTGCCGAATGCTTGGCTTTCATGGGGATTCCCAGTGGGTGTATGATCACCCCCAAATACATTAATACATGCAATATATATATAGTTATTTAGTCATTTATTTATTTATTTATTTATTTAATTTATTTATTATTCATCTATATATATCTTATAAATATATATATATTATTATATCATGTGTATATATATATGTATGTATATATATACATGTATATATATATATATACATGTATATATATATACATACATATATATATATACACATGTATACCCAAAATGCAGTTACGGCACTCTTATGCCAGGTACTGCGTTTTTTTTTACATGGTACTGCGCAATTTCAGAAATGATGTCGTAATTTCTGACATTACGGAGGAATCTCCCAACGTTGCGGCGTAATTTCCCAACATTACTGCGGCATTTTCTGACATTGCGTGGCATGTTGCAGAGCTCACGGAGTAGATGAATTTTGTAATTACTAGTCAGGTATTAATTAATGTGGTTGAAACAATAATAAACCCATTTGGAAATGGTTTATCCACCCATTGATGGTGAAATTGGGGATGGTTTATTATTGTTTTACCAACATTATTGTGATCACCTCTCTGTCAATCAATCGGGTGGTGAGGATGTCCCGACGTCACTTTTGTATGTCCCGCGTCAAAATTTCAGGGCGCCAAAAAATGGCATGTTTGGTTTCCGGCACTTTGTACGCAATGCCTATGTAGCTATAGATATGATTAATGTTAAATATAAACATATACAAATATCATTCACCATATATATAAAATGATACTTAATATAATATATATATAGATATTATTATATATCATACAAAAATATTGACTACATATGAAAATATATATAAATTAATTATACATTTACATTATACAGTATACATCTAAAACATATATATTAAACATTATGCATTACACATTCTATATTAAAAAACAAAAATACATCAAAATTTAATTATATATCTTACATATTATCAAAATAATATATATATTTTACAAATAATATATAATATATAATAAATATAATATATATATAATGTAAATAATATATATTATATTATATATATATATTATATATATATTATATACTATATATATATTATATTATATACTATATATTATATTATATACTATATATATTATATATATTATATTTTTGATATATATTATATATATTATATTAAATTATATATTAAAAATATATTAAATATAAAATATATAAACTATGAAATAAAATATATAATATATATATAATATATAATATATAAAAAATATATAATATATGTAATATATATAATATATATCATAAATATAGCATATAATATATATAATACATAATATATATATATAAGACATAAAATATATAATACATGTAATATTTATACTGTATATATATATAAATTATATACATGATATCTTATATATTTATATTATATATAAATATATATATACATATATTATACATATTATATATATATTACTGTAATTAAAATTAAAATTCAATATATATATATATATAAATTTTAATTGATATATTTTAACTACTATGTAAATATATTATTTATAATATATACAATATATATATATATTATTTATATATAATACATATATACATATATATTATTTGTATATAATACATACAATATATATATTATATAATACATACAATATATTTTATAAATACATATATATATATATATACAAATCAAAAAATAAAAGATATATAATATACACTATATTTTGAAAAAACCTAAATATAAAATATATTATATATAATATATAATCTTCAAAAAATAATATATGTGTATATATATATATTATAATTATTTGTGTCTACTTAATTTTATTTACGTGCTTGTATTTTGTGTCATGACCATACTTATAGCATTTGATGTGGTGTGTGTGTGTGTATTGAGGTATTCCCTCCGATCACGCGCCAAGGAACTGCCGGGGAAGTTAGCGCCAGCAATTTCGTGGGCGACAGCTTTGGACAGTCCTGCCAAGTTAAGTGGGATGATAGCTCCATGTTCCCATAAAACGATGAGAAATTTTACGATCATGGCTGCCAACTCTGGTACCCTCTGGTAAACTAACGTAACTATGGAAAGATCCACCATTTTGAATAGGTAAATCCACTATAAATGGCAATTTTCAATAGCTATGTTAGTATACCAGAAGATATTTGAAAGCCAAATTTTTGGATTCCACTCCAGGTTTATCAGTTTATCAACAAAAGAAATATCGAGCGGGGACCAATCATTCATTGTGGGAGCCCCTTCAAATGGTTTTTTTTCCATTGTTGATAGCTGGAAGTTTCACAGACCCAGAGTGATATTTCCATATATTTCCTAGCTTCTTGCTGGTCAACAGATATTTCAAGCCTTGGCAGTCGGGTGCGCAGGCTTTAAGCTCACAGAAACTCAGTTAAAAACTCAAAACTCTCCGAGAAACTCAAACTATAAACCTCTCTAGACTCTGCTTAAAATGTTGCACAAATATGCGCACATACTCATTTGTGAAATCCCATTTTGCTGGTGAAGGCCCAGTGATGGTGGAATCCCTACTTGCACTACGAAAATCCCCATGGTCTTGGTGAGATCTGTGCTGGTGAAACTTCCATGTTTCTTCTGGTTCACCATGCCTGGTCAGACTCGTACTGGTTCATCTGGCAATCCATCAGCACTGAACGAATGGATCGTGCAAACAAGGCACCTGGGTACCGCGATCCAACGAATCGCAAGACGTTCGAAACACGGGCACTTTGGAAACCATCCTCAAGCCCAAAAAAAAGAAGTCTCAGTCAAACCGTTTTTTTGGGGGGCGATTCGAAGTTGGCATCGAACATTTCCCCCAGCTTCCATCCAGCTTCCAGCCAGTTCCAGCATCAGTTCCACCAGTCAACCATGATATCCCCCACTAAATCATTCCATTTTCCATAGGTTTTCCTAACCAAAAACCAGCCATCCATAGCAGCCACGGCACCAATGCCCAAACTCATCCCCAGCAGGGCCAGGGAGGCGCTCTGGCCCTCCAGGGTCAGATTCCGCAGGCCCTCGCGGCTGATCACCGCATCCTGGGCCGAACGAAAACGCGGCGCAGGGCGTTTTTGTGGCTGGTGGATCAACCAGAGAAACGATTATTCTTTTTTTTCTATCGCCTTGCACCTCTTGCCGCGCGGTCACGGCATTGAAACTAGGCGCTTTGGCACCAGATGACACCCGAGCTAAACTCTACGTTGCCGTGCAGCCGTCAAAATGTTATGATTTTGAACATCAAACCCTCGATAATCTGTATGGCTTAATTTACTGTGAATTAATTCATTTGATCTGAAAGTCCATTGCTGTCTAGGTCTACCAATACGTCTTTTTCCTATTTCAACGGGTTCTGCGCTGTCTGGTTGGTATGTAACCTGCCTTAAGGGGTCACTGTTTGGCGACCGAAGGATGTGCCCAGCGAGTTTAATTCTTCTCTCATCAAGTAGTTCAGTGAATGGTTTGACACAGCCATTACCTGATGGGAATGCGATGTCCGAAGCTGTTTGATAAACTCGCTGGTTGGTATTCTGCCTGTTTACATACGTTGTTTGCATTCGCAGGATTTTTCTGAGGCCTCGCAAATGAAACGCATCCAGTTTCTTTCGTAAAACGATTATTCTATAGGGAATAATATCTGGGCAAATAATAATAAACTAACCTGAATTAAGGCCCCCTTTCCTTCCAAAAGGAGCCTGCACCCAGCAGCTGCGGAGTGCAGGCTCAGCTCCAAGGCGCTCTGCCACATTCGGCAGGTAAACACTAATGATACCCAATCAGCTTTGCTGATTCTCCCGTTTCTGTCTCGCCTTTGATGATCGCCGGTTGTATTTGAAATTGTCGCATATGGTAATCCAGTCTTTGTCTTGCATTTCTGTCGTCCTTTGTTTCAACCATCCCGGCTTGAAAGGATGATCGTATGATTTTTTCCCAAGTAAATGCTCTTGCACAAAGTCAACCACTTGCTGTTGCTTTGGGAAGCATGGCCGTGGTGCCATCCCACTCACCCATTGCCCAAAGCCCTGAGTGCACAAGGGGCAACAACTGCCGTCTGTGTAGATGTTAAAGGGTTGGTTATGTCACTGTCGTTGGATGGCAAAATCATGATTTCTTTTTCCATGATGATGGCTTGAGGTTGTTGGTGATGTAACATCTGATGTATCTGCATGTCTGCATGAGAATGTATGACTGACATCTGAGAGAATGTAAGTCCTTCTTCATCAAATTGGCGCAGTACTGTCGTGAATGGCTCTCTGATGTGTGTGTGTGTGTGAACACGGCGCGCCCCTCGAATCTGTGCTCTTTACTGTCATGCTCCCCACAAAAGGGACAAGTACCATCAGATTCGGCAGTCCAGTGAGCCTTTTGGCTTTCCAACTGATATGCTCCAGAAATTTCCCGGAGCAATTGCCTTCGTTCCGGGTCTGAAAAAGTCTTGAGAATGGCTAAGGTATCACACCTGGAAATATCTGGCATGGAGTACAGGCTATGTCGACTCTGATCATCAAAACCAGTTTTTGTTGCCACGCAAGGCATAACATGTGGTGTAAGTTTGGAAAGCAAATCCCTTACCAAGTGACATTTTGTGAAACCATCTATATGCATAAAACCCTGCCTGTCAATTTCCCAGGAAAGATTTCGGAGGTAACGTTTAAGTGTGGAGGCGGGCCCTTGTGTACGCATGGTTCCGCCCTGGAAACGCACTGCAATGTCAAAAATCGCCTTTTGTTTTGCATCGGTTTGGTGGGAAATCCATTGTACTGCCGTTCTAAGAGCCTGGGACAGAACTGCAAATTCAGGATCAAGGATATCCCCATTGGTGAGAAACAGTACCAACGCTGGTGACTTGCTACGCGATTGCCCTACAAGTGCTTCTGCGGCTGCAGTGCGTACTTTGGCCAAGGGATCAATTGAAACTCGAAAGATTTCGGTCCCGTAGAACATTGCAGGATAAACACTACTTCTGAGGATATGCTCTTTGGTTGAGAGATCATGTGGAAGCATGGATAGCCGAAGTAATCTTTTCATGCCATTGTCATACCTGACTTTTCTGCTTCCAAGTTCCCTAACTCCAGAACAATGCAGCTGAAAACCAAGGTCTTTGGCATTATGGCATCTTTCAATTTCATGTATTGGCATGTCTGATCGAATGGACTCCCAAGCTTTGTGGGCCGTCTCGGAGTCTGATGCCCATCTCCATGTCTTTTTCCAATCAATGTCAAGGCCGCAGCATTCTGTGACATCTGTTGTGGCTTTGGCTGCAGGACCATGGTCATGTTCATTGCCGGTGTGCCATGACCAGTTGTCTGCATACGCGGCTGTTGCAGCTGTTTGGACGTTGGATGCCCAAAGTAGTGCAATTGACAGCATTACCAAGACGGAGTGAGCGTCTCCCTCAGGGAACCCGCACGTAGGCTTTACGGGGCCAAACCTCTGTCCGCTTATTTCCCAGTACCTTTGCATTCGTTGGATGCTACTGTAGAATTGGTGCACTCTGCGTGGCGGGAGTCCCATTTTCAGTAATAGTCTACGGCTTGCTTCATGGCGTATGCAGTTGAAACACTTTTTGATGTCAAGCGTCAACCCTGAGATTTTCTGGCCTTGGCTTTTGGCTATTTCAATCATCATTTGCATGGCATACGCTGCATCATGTGAGCCTCGGGCTGGCAGCATGCCAGTGATTGACGCTGGAAAAAAGGTGGGCCAGAAACGCAGAACCTGTGTGCAAAAAAAAAGCACAAAGACGGTAGGTCTCACTCATGATACATATTGGTCTGCTTTGTTGCGCAAGAGGTGTATCATCGGTTTTGTTGAGTGGGCATACCCTCGTTCGCATGAACCATGTAGGAACCCCCGTCTCATAGTTATTGCACACATGTATAAGTTCTTGCAAAAGCCCGTCCGGAATTAACTTAAGTTCCTGTGCAGAGACTGCATCGAACCCTCTTGCAGAAGAGGCCCGGAGGTTTTTGACTGCGGTTTTCCACGCGTCAAGAGTGTCATCAAATTGGAATGGCTCTGGTGGGTTGGGCATGTTTTGCAACAAAGTCTGAAACTCAGGCCACTCATCATTCGCTGAGATGTGGTGTTCTGCCTGCCACATCGGTATCCAAAATTTTGTGAGTTGATCTGCTACCTCATTGGGCTCAACAACAAAGTGTTTTTGGGTAACCGTGGCAACTGTTTCTTCTGCTGTGGGCATGGTTCGGAATTGCACGGTAAAACTGTGGGAGTCCTGCTGTACAATCCGTCCTGTGGCATCTAGCATATGGACCGGCGCCAAAGTAGGAAAAAATGTTGGATCTCCACAAAAGCATTCGATTTGATTATCATCAGGATTCCAAGTTGAGATGCATTCTGCTTCACCAGGTACGTACACTTCTGTGATCGGCAGTGCTGGGGCACCTTTAACTTTGGCAAATGCCTGAGAAGTATCTGGTGTTTTCTGTCACAGTTCCTGGCAAATTTGCATTTGGCTGCAAAGATAGTATGATACTTGGGCATTGACACAGTGCTGGACATATTGTTGCATGAATCCATGTGGCTGATAGCAAAGGCCATGGCGGTGGTCCTAGCTCTGGCAAGTTGGCAAGCCATTCATGAAATGGTACTCCAAAAGCTGTGGATTTCAGGATAGTAAGCCATTCTTGCTTTGTTTCCTGGAAAAACTTTTCCGCAAGGTTATGGCAATTTCTCATTTTGTTTAAACGTCTCCAAAAAGATTGAAGCCGTCTCAACTGTTTGATCTGTCTTTTTGTTGGCATTCTGTTGATTTCCAACAAAGGTTCGCAATCCCCATCTCGAGCTTTTTTTAACCGCACTAAAAACCGGGGTTCTTACTGGGTTACGCAGGCTTTTCTGAGATGTGAAGTTCCGTTCCCATGTTCATCTTGGGTGCTGCGAAGGCTCACGTCAACAAGGTGTTCCAATTTCTTTCGCCATTCTTCATGTGTAGTGGCAGGCGGGGTGTGCGTGCTGGCATCATATGCTGCTCGCAGGTCAATGTGACCCAACTGAGTTGGCATCTTCAAGGTCATCTTATGGAGCGTTTCGTGAGGCATTTGTAAACTGAAAAACACCGGGCAGTGTGTTGCAAACCATTCAGGTGACAACACCCGGACATGACCCATGTATGGGATAAGGTGTCGGGATATGATGGCATTAGCTGGTCGAGTAACCCCTTGACATGTGGGCTCCATTTCGTACCCATATTTTTTGTTGGTGGAGTTCGATCAAGTCAGCACATCCTTTTTGTTTAAGCACCTCCCATACGGGTAAGTCATTCCATATTGAAATCTCCGCAAGCAATAAAGGGGAGTGGAATTGTCATGCCTTGCTGCAAAGTCATTTGAAGCGAATTGTTCAGGTATTCCTTGGCATTTTGGTGGCTTTGTGGGATACTGTACAATGAAAAAATCTGCACATGTGACTGCCCACAACTGGCAATGGTAGGCACAAATCTTGTCGTGGATCCCCATTCATTTGGTAACGGGTTGCGGCATGCTCGCATAGGGATATCGGCCAAAATGGCTGTGCCCCCCGCCCGTCCTGGAGTGCTGGCTGCACCATTTTGGCACATTCGTTGAGGTGCCACTGGGTTGGACCAGCGTGCTTTGAATCCAATTTTGGTTAGGTCTTTTTGACACTGTGCTTGAACTTCTTGTGTGGCTGAGGTTTCAGCCAGGCATAAAACGTTGACCCGCTCTTGGGTAAGCAGCTCTGTCAAAGTTTCTTTTTCATTTGCAAGACTGGTTGGATTGGCAATGACCATATTAAGCAAACACTGGCGACGTCGTGGTCCTGATTTTTGGCTTCGCCGATTCTGTCAGCACGTCCCAAAATGGGCGCATGCTGCTGGCAAACATCATTGGCAAGGCCGCGGTCGACACGGGCCCAGTACCGTCTGCCGCTGTCTTTCTTTTCGTTGATTTTCTTCTCTCTGTTTCTGATCTGCTTCTGTTCATTGAGCCAGAAGAGCAACGGACCAGACACCGTGCCGCGCAGAGGCCAGAAGGAGAACGACGGAAAGAGAGACAGAGTGTAGGAAGACAAGCTGGAGGACAAACAGGGCGTGACAAAAGAAAGACAAGGCCATTTGGGGATGATTTCCCTTCTTAACTATGATTCCAGTGAGGTCGCAGTGAGGTCGCTGTGAGGTCGTTATAGTTTACCCAGGTAATATGTGGAATGATCATGATGATGATGATGCTGATGACAACCGTAATAGTGCTGATACTATGAATGATGATAAATTTTTAAAAAAAACAGTGATGGTAATAACATGTAATAACGACGATAATAACGATGGTAATACGTTACTAGTAGCAATGATGATAGTGCTAGTAATGATGACGACGATGATCCAAAGTCTACATCTTTTTGATACAGCTAGTGGTCGAAAATTTACCGTAAGTTATCATACAAACACGTGGACTGATCGATGGGTTGCATTGAAAATGGTAATCACCAAAAAAAGATGCCATACAAAGCTGATTATATAAACATGCGGATGTCACTCTTACTAGGTGGGAACTGATATGAATTGAGCAATGAGAGTGCTCCCCTGTGGTAATCGAACATGGTAATGGCAATCTCCACATTAGATTACCAATAGATATCAATTTTCCAAAACTGGTGATTATGCTTTGCGACTGCGGAATGTGCACAAAACTGAAGGGGTATCATCTATTCAGTGACTCTAGTTATGTGAGCATCTACTGGACACCTGGGTCTCTTACACCACAAAAGGTTTCCTGCCGCCCCCAGTTCGATGGCAAGCTACACCAGCAATGGCAATTACCTCAACGGCTTTGATGGTGGCAGCAACATAAAGGGGTTCCTACAATGATCGTGTTAAACTGAACAGATGGAAATGGCACACAGAGGTTGATTTAATGAACATACCCCTGTGATGAAACATGGCAAGCTGGACAACCCCTGTAATTAGAGGTTTTAATGGGAAAATCAACTACAAAGGTTATCTAAGTTCAAGATAGGTGCTTGATATCCAGCTATAAGATAGGTACGCTACGCTTGGTACGCTTGGTGCGCTTGGTACGGTACGCTTGGTGCGCTTGGTACGCTTTGGGTAGGTACGCTTGGTACGCTTAGTAAGGTACGTTTGGTACGCTTACCAACCGTACCGACCGTACCAACCGTACCAGTGAACCGTACCAACCGTACCGTGCCAGATTAAGGGGGGGTCAAGGGGGGGGCGTTTTGGATGTACCTATCTTATCAAGCGTACCAACCGTACCAACCGTACCGTACCACATGTACCAACCGTACCGTACCAAGAAAACCAAACCTACCAGCCGTACGTACCAGACATGTTTGGATCTTACTTAAGGCCTCTACCACCTATCTTGAACCTAGCTAATACAAAGGCTGGATTTTCCATTGAAGAGAATACTCCAACACTTGAGTCACCTGAGACAAGTACCTCTACATGTGATACCAACTAGCATGCTTCAATACCCTCATGGAACCCAGAGCCTAGTGTCTCCTTCAAGGCTTCGTCTGCATTCTGTCTTTGTCTATCTGCTCCCATGGTTGACGCTTAGCATATGGGGATGCACCAGCTATGACTTAGGGTACCTCGGGCCGGGTTTTGACTATCTCCCCTGGTTTATCGAACCCCAACATATCCACATATCATCTCCATGAATGCACATCCCATTATATAGTTAGATACATACGATGCACTCTACATTTATGAATATTAATGTACATTCTATACTATATACCATTAGTACATCCCTGTGTTGGTCTTCATTATTGTATTCCATTGAATGTATGTATCAATGGCTACAAATACCACTAGCTATAAGTCATGTATATTATTTCATATATCACGTGAAGATACATGAACAACTGTCCGAAAAAATGAGTCACCAAAGTTAGTATGTTTTTATGTTATGTAACTGTTTAATATATGTTATAATATATGTGTGTGTGTTATATATATATAGCCACTTTCATCCGTTTTTAAAATGAATTGATACATCTGGGTGTTTCTTAGGTCACAGAGGATCCCACAGCCACCACAAGTTTCAATGCTAAGTCAAGGTCATCCATGACTTGATTTTTTTTGGAGGAGTACCCCCATGACTTTTGGAAACCCCATATGACTCATTGATTGCTTCTACATTCATATTTCGAGCTGATTGTAAAGCATTATTAACCATATATTCACTAATAAAGTAATATAGAATCCCATAACTTAGGAACCATGACTTAGGAAATCCCATGACTTCCAAAAATCCTTGGGTTCTCCAAGGCCAATCCTCGGCCCTCGGCCAAGGTGCAATGCCAAACCAGGCCAGAGATTTGAAGCTCTGGCCCAGTGCGGCGCTCATTAAGGCAGTCAAGACCTTCAAAGCCAGCGCGTCAGGAAAATCGCTCGAAATGGCACCAATAAGCACAGACAAACCAACGAAGTTAATGGTTGTTTTTGGCATGCGGCTGATACGGCGCTCTTGGAAGGGTTGTTAATTTTGAGATGTGCCATTTACGATCCCTTGGAAGGGTTGCAAATTTCAAAAATGAGGCTTTCCAAAATGGGGGTATAGGTGGGTATGGGATTCTTTAACATGTTGCACATGCTGTCGTATGATCATCAGGGGGTGGGGGGTGTATTAAGGTCCTTGACGAGTACTTCCGTTACGGAACATGCACTCGTTGCACATGCTGTCATATGATCATCAGGGGGGTGGGGGGGGTGTATTAACGTCCTTGACGAGTACTTCCCTTACGTTACGGAACATGTACATGTTGTTGACATGTTGCACATGCTTTCTGACGCGCTTTTGCGTTGTCACTGCAGATGGAGCCAGAGGTTTTGCAGCCAGTTGTACCAAGGATTATCACCACAAAAGATTCAAAATGGCCCAAATCAACCACAAACAAAACACCTTTACTAAAGGTAAATCTTATAGAACCATTGTTGCTGTTACTCAACAAATGGATGGAACATGGAAACACCTCAAAAAATGGCAACCTATGTCCGTGCTCCACAAAAAACATCAACAAGTGTACAAAAGAAGATGCACTTGGGCCTACAGCTGGACATGGCGTCACAGTGCTGCCTTGTTGCAGTCTGTGGCTTCTGCGTTACCACAAGCGCTCTGGCACTGAAGCATCAAGAAGAGGAAAAAACTGGAAGAGTGAATGTCGCCCTGATATGATTCGGATGATTGCAAATCATAGATTTCTAATATGTTTTTTCGACCCTTGAAGAGCAAAATCGGGTCACCGCGCAAGCGAAACGTAAATTTTCACTCTTGAGTCACACGCCCGCCAATCGAAATGAATGTCCATGTTGCAAACATTTTTTGAGGACTCCTGCAAATACCCGCATTTTAAACCAATTAAAGTTAATGTTTGTTTGTTGTTTGTTGGTTGATTGGTTGGTTGATTTGTTGGTTTGTTTGTTTGTTTGTTTGTTGGTTGGTTGGTTGGTTTGTTGGTTTGTTGGTTTGCTGGTTTGCTGGTTTGTTTGTTTTTTCTGGGCTTGCAAACCAACTAAGTTATTTTTTTCTGGGATTCTTTCTGGGAATGCATGGGACTATGTGGAGGTTTTGCAGATAAACCAACGGATATTTTTTTTGGCATGTAACAAGGGTGCCCCATAGTTTGCATGGTTTATGGTAGATATCTATATTATATACTCAGTGGCTGTTGTAAACCAACTTACACCGTTAGGGGGAACCACCTTGTAGCTATAAATAATGTTGTTGGTAGATAAACAATGGTGTGTGAAAGGTATGTGACTATCTTTAACGTGGTAATTATATAAACCCAAAAACTTTGGGCAGATATCAAATAACACCAACTACATTGCTTTCTTGGGATTTGTGCAAGATATGGCAGTTGATCTAAATTCTGTCATCTGCAAACGACCATTGCTCGCAAAGAGAAAACATAATTGTTGGCTGATATGGGAATTGATGGGATTTGATGGGTGCAAGTTTATTGATGGGTTTAGCCTCGGTAATTAAACGTGGGTAGCCGGAAACTCCCTGCACTAAATGGAGGTGTCTAGCTGGAACAATCATCAAACTAATAGGGGATTCAAGGACTTTGTTTACATGATAATATCTACTTTGATCTACTTTGCTTACTTTATGTATGTCTATATCCAACCTATGGAAAAATTTGAATGTCCTAATACGTCGTATATGTCGGTGTCACGAAAAAAACCAATCGAAGCGCCATGACAGTCGATCAAACCCGCCAAGATGATCAATGAAGGGCTTGGTAAATATCTTAAACATCACACAACTGGGATATGTATTTAAAAGATAATTATTATATATCTGCTTGGTGGTTTCAACCCTCTGAAAAATATGAAAGTCAGTTGGGATGATGACATTCCCAATATATGGAAAACTAAAAAATGTTCCGAACCACCAACCAGATATTTATATATATACATATATCCAACAGATACGTTTCCAAAATCCCTCAAAAAGGGGGACATTTGCCAACCCTGCCATGGTGCTGGTATCATCTGGTATTGGTATTGAGACTTTAATAGTAAGCTTAAAAGAGACTTATATAAACAATTTTATCTATGATTCTTTTATGATTTCACTATGTCGGATACAATGGAAAATTTTCAGATATGTGTTATTATGTTTTTTTTATGGTTGAATTTATGATTTTTGATGGTGAAATTTATGTTTTTTTAATGATTTTTAATGCCGAGAAAAACAAAAAATAATCATAAAAAAGTAAAAAAACAAAACATTGAAAAACACATGAAAAAAACATAAAAAAAACAAGATCATTAAAAAAAAAAAAACATTAAAAATCATTAAAAAACAAAAATAAAAAAACAAATCATAGAGTTATGATTTTTAAGGTTTTTTGCGATTTTTTAATGAGTTTTTAATGATTTTTTAATGATTTGTTTAATGATTTGTTCTGATGATTATTTTTTGTTTTTCTCGGCATTCAAAATCATTTAAAAAACATTTAAAAAAATCATTAAACAATCATTAAAACGAACCTAAAAATGCCAGCACCAAAAAAAACATAAATTTCATCATAAATTTCATCATATTTTTTCATTGAAAAAATCCAAATCATAAATTTAATCATAAAAAATCATAAATAAAATTATTTTTAACATAAGGCTCCCTTGCTACTTGTAAAGTCTCAAATCTGGTATCTGCTGGCAGACTTTTACCACAGATTTGTTCATCAACGATGGTGGCTTGCAACTTTGAATCGGGGAAATCTCGTCGTAACTCGTCAGCAAAGTGACGGATCAGTACATTGTGATGCCCCCTAGTTAAGTTGAAGTTATGTTAACTTATGTTATACGATTTATAACTTAAGTTATAACTTCGATAACTTCTTAGGAGGTTTTTTTGTTCCCTTTTTTTGATATGCCATGAATTTTTATAGAATGATTTGGTTTCTGCAGTTTCTTCGTTTGTGGCAGGATTCTCTTGCGTTTTTGGCCGCCAAATGCGACGTTTTCATGGCAAGAACATAACCGTGCCGCTTTCAGCGGAGGTCCATGCCGGTATGTGCATGTTTTTCATGCAAGCATATTCAATGAATTTCTTTTCAGCGGTCTTTTTGAAGATTCGAAAAAACTCTCCAGCTTTAATTAGGGCCAAGGGCGCGACAAAGAAATGTAAGCGGCACTTGTCCAGGAAACACAAAGAAACACATTTTAAACACATACGCGTTTCCTACCCTCTACGGCCTGCCTGCTGGAAACACATACGCGTTTCCTAAGGTAAACGCAGTGCAACATGGAAACACATGCGTGTTTCCATCTGAGTTTGCTGTGCTTGGGTGGAAACACATGCGCGTTTCCAATCTGTCACGGAAACACATATTATAGTTCATCGAAACTGATGAGTATCACTGTGCAATAGGAAACACATTTCAAACACATTGCGTGTTTTCTTGCGACTGGCTGCTTGGAGTGTGGAAACACATGCGCGTTTCCTTCATTGTTCTACGTTGTGATGAGAAACACATGTGCGTTTCCATGTTTTCTTTGATTTTTGAAGGGAAACACATGCGTGTTTTCTACGTTTGGGGTTCCTATGATGGAAAACACAGGCGCGTTTCCAGATCCAGGCTCTTCAGCGTAGAGAAACTCTTTTTTTTAGATTCAGCGTTTGAAAGTCTCTCATCTGCGCAAGGCTATACAGCGCATGTTGTGTCTCGACTCTATTCCATTTTTTTCACTGCTTCCATGTTGGCGTTCGATGTTGCCCGCAGGCGGCACCGACTGGGTAAGACAGTCTGAAGCACCATTTTCTGCAGCTGCCATGACGGTTTGGAAAAAAAACTCCCTTTGAGCACTGAGAAACTATCATGGCATACATGACTCAAAATGAACAAAAAAATAGCTAACTCGCGTAACTTCGATAACTTCATTTTATCTTTTTTCCTTGGGATAGTATAACTTATGTTATAACTCCACATCTCATGTTATAAATTCAACATAATTTATTCAAGTTAGCCTATGTTATAACTTATGTTAACCCATGTTATAAATCATCTTGCAGAGGATATAAGTCAAGTTGTATCTCGGGGGCATCACAATGTAGGGTCACGCAAACAAAAAAAAACGACGCCTGGCCTTGTGATTTAGTCATATTTAGTCGTGATATGTCGTGATCATAGCGAGCTGCTTTTTCTAACTCTTTGGGGAGTGATTTACAAGAGGACTTTTGTCATGAATGCTGTGCAACAAAAAATTGCATCAATTATCTGCTTTCTTCTCCGAAACTTCCTAGGACTGATTCTGTCATTTTCATTCATTTTCGACGTATGACTCAGTTCTGGACTGGACAAAGGACACCAATGATGGAATTGAAGCCGGCACCGATGTACTTCAACGAAGTTGTATTCCTTGGGCTGGCAGGTCATTTTGGCTGCCTCAAAAAAACACGTTTCAAATGGGGATACAATTCCGAAAGCCACCAAACCAGGCATAGGGATGATAGTTTCAGGGAACAAATATGTGATTTTGATTTCCATTATAGGGATGCAACCCGTTTGAAAGCTGGGCTGACCTTGGCTCACAATGGCACGCGTTTCGTGATTCAAACACATCCCAAAAAAGCAGGTTTGCCATCTCAGGTTTGCCATCTCAAAATATCTGGCTGTGTCTGAAAAGAGGGCACCCCAAAACCATATGATTGATCATCATTTTCCTACCAGTTAAAGCCATTTAATTTTATGGATATACCGTGGTATACCAAAATTCAGACACAGCATGACACCGTCAGTCCTTTAGCGTGCAGCAATCAGGAGCAATCCAATATATCCAATCTGTGCAAATGGCTTTGTCTGAAAATGAACTAATTATACTTAAATCCCATGGTTTATCATCATGCCACATCTATGATTCTTGGGGCTACGTGCCATTTTCACACAAAGCCTGTGCAAATGGGAGCTCCATGCTGCAGAGTTTCATGACAACATTGGCAGTTTGGAGGACCGCAATGGGCAAAATCCGTCTGCCATACCAAGCCGCATCCTTAACCAGCTCCTCCTGCCAGTTGGCGGTGGCTCATCTCACGAATCCTAAGTAGGTTAAAAAAAATGGTTGGGATACTTAGGATTGTTAATTCATGTTAATATAAACTAGGGATAATCCTGGATACTTAGGGCTACCCTTCGGTAAACTAACATAGCTATTGAAAATTGCCATAAATAGTTGATTTACCAGCATGGTGATGTTTCATAGTTAAGTTATGTTAGTTTACCAGAGGGTATACCTACCATAAACCCCACATTTCACCATGGTAGTTAATGATATATCCATCTAGTGTCCTAGTACCATTGGTGCCATTGAGATAAATCCTAGTCACCATAGATAATCCATGTTTATCCATGTTAATCCACTAATCCACTAGGTTGAACTCAAGATTCGTGGCTACCGCCATGAGTGGGCTGTGCGTTTGTGCGTTCTACATCTTTGTAGGCAGGGATGGAGTTTCCACAACAACAACAACAACAACAACAACGACAACAACGACGACGACGACGACGGCGACGACGACGACGACGACAACGACAACGACAACAACAACAACAACAACAACAACAACAACAACAACAACAACGACAGCGACGACGGCAACGACGACAATGACAACGATGACAACGACAACAACGACAACGACAACGACAACAACAACAACAACGACGACAACGACAACAACGACAACGTCGACAACGACAAAAACGACAAAAACCACAACAACAACAACAACAACAACAACAACAACAACCACAACCACAACGACAACGACAACGACAACGACAACAACAACAACAACGACGATAACGATAACGACAACGACAACGACAACGACAACAACGATGACAACGACAACAACAACAACAACAAGAACAACAAGAACAACAACAGCGACGACAGCAACGACAACAATGACAACGACGACAACGACAACAACGACAACGACAACGACAACAACGACAACAACGACGACGACGACGACGGCGACGACGACAACGACAACGACAACCACGACGACGACGACGACGACGACAACAACAACAACAACAACAAAACAACAACAACAACAACAGCAACGAGAACAACGATAACGACAACGACAACCACGACGACAACGACAACAACGACAACGACAACGACAACGACGACAATGACGACGACGACGACGACGACGACAACAACAACAACAACCACCACAACCACAACCACAACCACAACCACAACCACAACCACAACAACGACAACAACGACAAAAACGACAACGACAACAACAACAATTGGGTTTAAGGGTTTGTCTGAAAATCGAAACCGCATTCCATCCATTGGTTAATCAACATGTTACCCATCAAGGGGCATGCCCCATTTTCAGACAAACCAAACTCATGTGGTAAACCCAATGCCATAAACCTACCACTTTGGGCATGGTTGAAATCCCATCATAATAATGATGAATTTGGGGGCAGTTTATGGCATTGGGTGAACCCCACTTTTCACCCCAGTTCCTTCGCAGAAAATTGGGCCAAAGTTCACCATGGCAGGAACAAAAGTCACAGCATGTTGTCTGGTGGAATTCCATAGATTCATTCATATTCATCCCTTCCCGGTACTAACAACTCCAGCTGTGGGGATATTTGGCAAGAGGAAGGGATTCATTCGATTCAATAATATTCAATGTAATTCCGCACTTCACCTGACATATCTGACATCTTAGCTTCAAATATGCTTGGAATTTACCCTCTGGTCATTTGACATGGCTATGGAAAATCACATTTCTTAATGGGAAAATCGAGTGTATAAATGGCAATTTTCAATAGATATGTTAGTTTACCAGAAGGTATGTGATTCGCCCCAATCCTAAGCCTCTTTTTGGTGAAGTCGGCCACATCTCCATCGCGACACCACCGTCCTTGTCAACAACGTAACGCTTCCAATCCTTGTGCTTGGCGCTGGGAGAAATCGGAAGGAACCCTGGGTGAAACCATGGGTTCCCCGCAAAACAGGGCTTCAAATTCAGAAATCCATATAGAAAGTGAGAAAATCCACCAGAAGTCATTGAAATTGGGTGCTTTGCGCGCAGACAATCTTCAGAACCATCATGTTCCCTTCAAGACTATGTCTTCCCCAAGGGCATATGGGTGTTTCTCAAAATTGGGGGTATCTGATTTCACCTTTTTCAGGATCGTTTAAAGGGGTCCAGCATTTTCAAGAGATCACACCCTTAACCGCCTTAACCCATTAAGCACCCATTAAACCCCCATGTTTCTCCAAGCTGAGGAGGCCACCACACGCGTCATGAAGGAGCTCACCAGCCACACCAGGGAAAAGTGCACAAGAGCCTCATGGCTCGACTCGAACATCGAAAGGTCATCTCGGAGTTCAGAGTTCAAGGCCCTCTTCACATCCAACCCCCAAAGGAAACCATATGGTTTTTATACGTATAGTTGGGGACGAAAGTAAAATGGATGAATGGAGTTGTTTCATCATTGGGATACTTGGTAGTTCACCACAGTAAAACCAACCCAAAGAATTCCACCAACCCACCAACCCTCCAGCAGTTTGGTGACCCAATACTTCTGGGTGATCAACCCATCTCCGGGCTCCATGCAATGCACGTAGGATAGGGAAAGCCATGTTGCAAGACCTCGTGGTGCAGTTGGCGTGAACCAACCGACTGACAGGGAACCTCCCAAGTCTCCATCGGCAAAATGCAGGGGAGAACTCATGGAAAGCCTAAAACAGATTACTGTACTTCTAATGTGAAACCATGAACGAAGTTCACCCCATCAGCACATTGTACATTTGTACATTACTCCTATACTCTTCCTGATTTGGGGGCACTTTTAGTGCGGTATGTATACTTGATGGCTCATCTCACTTACTAAGTAGGTTATATCCCTGGTTATAAGTAAGATTTTAAAAAAAAAAAAAAAAACTTATACTGTATAATCCACTTATAACTAGGGTTGTACTGGGGTAGTTATAAGCGTATAACCTACTTAAAAGGTGGTATGAACCACCAAGTATGTCTAAAATGGTGTATGTACCAGATCCCATTATATATTGGTTCCCTCAAAACAGCAGGTCTGATTGGCAGCCCCCATCCCTCAACCTCCAGTGGGGTTAATCATTGGGTTCCAAATGACTTCCACCATTTGAACCCAGCAAAGGACGGTCCCAGCTTTGCACGGGCTAGCCGGCATGGCCTGCACTAAAAGCTTAGTCATTTAGGTCGCGGATGCCCAACCGGGATGGGAGTTCATTCAGTTGGGTGTAATGCACTGTGAAGTCTCTGATCAAACATAGGAGCCAGAGAAGTGCTAGGCGTTCCATCTGGACAATCACCAGGTTGTACTTGCTAGTCAGTGTAGTAAAATGGTGGCAGATTCCTAGCCAATGCAGGCAGCGAAATACTGACCAAACTATCTTCCCTATTAGAAGGTACCAAACAACTCGTTTCATCTTCAAGCGAAGATCACGGTTGTATTTCGCAGAAATTCCACAGACCAGTCTCCAGGCAATCCACGACAAGAGCAAACCAAGCATCAAATACAACAAGTAAAACTTGTTTTCCTGTTCGAAGAACTCTTCAAATGATTTAGTCGACTTTGTCAGAAGCATGACGCAGAATTCGCCAAGCATTGCAGCTGGCAGGAAGCTTCGCAAAAACTGCCTGGACAACATGTCGAAGGCTCGCCCACAACATCTTTGCTTTTGCTGAAGTGAAGCCAATCGCAGTACAATGGACATGGAGGAAGCCAGTAAGCAGGTATTGATGACATTGTACATCACGGCAACTGTGAAGACCTTCCAGCTTAGTGACACATAAATTTGCCACAGCGGAACGGCGGAGGTTGCACTAAGAACACATGGGACGACCACCAGCAACAGCTGCCCGGGATCCCTCCCACATTTTCGAAAGGTCTGCCAGCCCAATTTGGATGTTGCAACCAGCCAGCCAGCGTTTGCAAGCAAGGTGAGCCGGCACCGGTTCAACGGCAACCCCAACATCTGGCAGCTAAACTCCTGCCAATGCCGTTCATCCAAATAGATTTTGCAAAGGTCGCAGTCAGTGCAAAAGCACGAATCCTCAGGGCATCCTACGCCATGTCGGCTGGATTGCACGGTGCATCCCATGTCAATGCTTTGCAAGATTAGCCAGAAAATGAAGATCACCAGAATTGCAGCCAACACTCCAGCGGCTAACATCAACCACTTCACCAACATCAGAGGCATACATAGTGCTTCTATATTAGGCTCCGGTAACAGAATCCCTGAGAAGTCGCCACGGGAGTTTCTCCAAGGTCGCTGCTTGCCATAGCTCAACTGTTCAATTCGGTTCTGCGCCTCTTTGGAAGCCGTTTCCACGTCCTGCATGACAACTCAAGACTGACTGGTTAAACACAGAGCTGAGGATAGCTAGCAAGAGGGTTGATTTTGTCAATTTCTCAGTGTCTGAAACCTCCAACTGTGTAAATCTCAGCTGCGGTGAATTATTTAAGGGTCCTTCCAAGGATCATCAAGGGCTTCGATCAAGACATCTGCCAAAGAATATGCATCGTTGGCAAATCTGCCACGGTCACATGCGAGCAGGATGTGAAAGTCTGTTTCAGACCGGCGATGCACTCGTTGCAGCTGTGACTGCTGGTTCCCAGTCCAGGTGACGATCTCTTGGTTCTCGCGACATGCATCGATCGTCAGCCAAACTTTCAGCTTTTCAGATTTGATGGAGTCAAGGGGAACTAGAAGTAAGGGGTCCAAGTTCACCAACTCCTCCTCACGCTCCGGAAATCTCACATCTGACGGCAAAATGGCAGGAACTTCACTGGTGTGAGGTTGCCGTCCGTGAGCTGCCATGAAAACCACAACGACATGACACGTGGAAGGCTTCGGGCGATCTGATTTGATCAGGTGCATGAACTGGCCAATGGCGGTTTCAAGCTCGCCCTTCGTCACCTTGGAGGCCCATTGGGTCAGCTCGCGGCAAAAAGAAACACCTGGGACCAATGGAATCACATGAGACAAAATTTAAAAAAATAGATCAAAAATAGCATCTTCAGCAAATCCATGTCACCCTTCCCAGCAACAGATAGAGTCTCTCCTCAGGTAGCTTCCTGCCACGCAAGAACTCCGCGAAGTGTTGAGCATCGCGGCGCGCGCCGGGCAGGTTGCAGAGCCCCTGGCAGCTGTACTCTTCGATTCCAACGCACAAAGCTGCCAGGATCGGACACGGTGCCATGATGAGCTGAGCAAAAATCCAACAGACACGTAAAGCGTATCATTCCTTTCCAATACCCATAGGATCCATGGTGCTGGTATATATGCTAACATAAAGGGGGTATATTGATGGTAAATGTTACCATATATATATAGCATACATGGATCCTAATTATAGGATATAGCAAACAAGCACCATCATTTTTTACCATGGATGTAGGGGATTCAAAGATCGAAAGCATGGGCTGTTTTTTTACATGTTATAACAATGTTGCCCCCGACCCAGCTGAAGGGATCAGAATACATATTTCATGGGCGATGCTCTGTCGTAAGAGTCATTACCCTGGGCTCGGCCACAAAACACAGAGGTTGCTACAAAATTGGGTACCTGTTTGGACCTGAACTCGGAGACGCAATTCAAACATCGAAAAATCTTTCAAGGTAACCATGGTAATCTTGAGCTGTACCCAAATACCACCAATCAAATTTACAACATTTTACAACATTTGCCTGGAAGTCAAATGGTTCACTTTACCCATCACAATCCATGATTATATAACCCAGGGTTTTTTCGTGAGTCATTCGGATCTTCTGGTGGATTGCCCGAAAAGGTCGCCAGTTGGGACAGGCCGCAAGTTTGGTGGACAGCTGGACGAAGACAATGGCCAGGACCTGCAGATCTGCATGGCTCGACAAATGGGTCCAAGATGGTCTGCACAACAAAAAAAAACATGATATTGGTTGATCATGGAACTCGGAACCACTTTTCATGGGGTGGTTCAGAAATGTTCAGAATTCAGCTTCTGTTTCAACACGTTGAAAATACCTGCTGGACATTGTCATACAAGATGATTTCCATTCACACCCTCCGGCAACTTAACAGTTTGCTATGGAAGCCATGGCCCATGAAAGCACATGGTTGACTCATTATTTCCATAACCATTACCCATGGCAAACTCTTGGATTGCCGTGGAGATCAGTCGATTCACATCAATTCTAATTACCCATAGGATCCATGTATGCTATATATGGTAACATTTACCAATATTTACCATCAATATATCCCCAATGTTAGCATATATACCAGCACCATGGATCCTATGGGTTATGATAGACTGGGTGAAGCCACCTTCGAGAAGGGCCGTGAAACGGCAACATCTCCCAGCCTTTTTCTTCTTTTGTTTCTCACACTCTGTCACACTCAGATGACAAAACAAGCAAACAAGCACTTCACCATATGTAAAAATCTATATGCAAATATTATGAGATATGTATATATATATACACACACATAAGATCCATCTCTTGCAGCAGCTGTATATAAATTTCGCAACCCCCTTCAACAGAAAAAAAACAATCCATCCATATCCGTTTCCAGTGAAAGATGTGACACCCAAATTCGGAAATTCGGCATCTTCCCAGGATTCCCAGGTCCCCACCTGCGTGGAAATGGCCCCCACGCCTTTGATGCCGTGACTGCGGTAGGCATAGCCCAGGCCTGGGCCAGGAAGCCATCTGAGAAGCTACTGATTCATAGGGATGAAGATATATATATATATATGTATATATAAATGTGTATGTATATGTATATAAATATGTATATATATATATATTATATATGTATGTATGTATATATATATATCATATCTGTAATCGTACATACACAGCAACCATAATTTTGATGGTTGGGATTGTTTGGGTACGGCTCAAGATGGGCAATGGCAACTTTTGAAGCGAAATCATGATAAACCATGTGATTGCGTTTTTTAAATCTGGAGCCAACCCCAAGATTGCTTGGAAATCGAGAAGTGACCATGGTTTGTCACCTGTTTGGGTATATATTGTGCGTGTATGATTAAAGATCCATATAGTGCATTATATATATATATATATACGATGTACACGACACATATATATCATATATATAGATATATGCATATAATAATAATGATATATATATATATACACATATGTATATATATATAAAAATATATTGTGTGTATATTATAATATATGTACGGACCATGATTTCCTAAGTTTAAGTAAGAAATCTTTAAAAATGGAACATGTCTATGAGTCCTCTATTGCATGAGTACACATTTTGACCGAAGCAAGGAGAGGGAACAGAACAGAACAGAACAAGTTGGCCAGCACAACGCAGTACTTTTGCGACTGACTTTGCGCATTAACATCACAGAAATGCCTGTGTCACAACGTGAGAACGACCCTTTGCTTGGTTCCTCATTGCATGTTTGCTTCGATGATAGATTTGTGCAAATCGTCACAGATTATGGGGAATCTAGAGATATGTTGAGTTCTATTCACAATAATACTGGTTGGTGGTTTCAATCCCTCTGAAAAATATTAGTCAGTTGGGATGATTATTCCCAATATATGGAAAAAAACATGTTCCAAACCACCAGAGTTTTCCCAGAGTTTTCGACAAGATCACCTGCTCGGTAGCTGGAGCGAGGTGTCACAACCAAGCTCAAACAGCCAACTAAGCCACCCGCATGGTGCCGCTTTGTGCAGCCAGCGGGAGGCTCGCCAAAGCCCCTGCATCCCTGGTACAAGGGGTGGCCAAAGATTTCGCAAGCCACTGCTCCACTTCCGCCAGTGCACGTCTGTCCCATGGAAGGGAAATCGCTGTAACAAAGGCTTGTACCACATCAGACTCTGGACGGCAAATGGCCATTGCGGCCTTCATACCAGTCTCACGCAGCAACGCCTTGATACATTGCTTGAACCATTTGACCCTCTGCTTGAACTCAAAGACCTCCGGTGCTAAGTAGGCACGAGCCGAGGCATCTACCCACCTCTGTTGCACCTTCAACGGTCCTGGATGCCCCCAAGCCAACTGAAAGTCAATGTAGAGTTGCGCGAACGAAATCCAAACTGTGTCACCTCCCTGCTGGGCGGTGAGTCGTTCATGGAACCATCGCGTCACCTTGTTATTAACCAGCGATTATTAACCATTATTAACCATCATTAACCATCATTATCCCATACATTTCACCAATGTTCCAGTCATGTTCCAAACCACCAACAATTAAGATGTTTTTACTAGTTTTTACTTGACTTTTTATGGCATAGACTCCATGAGATTTTCAAAAAACGATTGCCGAATCATCGGCTCCAATCGGCCATCTTCCAGGTCCACCCCGGCGCGGCGCGCCTACGAAGATCAGAAGACTAAAGGTCAAGGCCAACCAGTGCGGCAGCACCAGTGCATCTGGGACAAGACCAAGACGACCAAGACCTCGGAAGGATGACATCGATGAGAGACGTGGGAAAGCATGAGAAACCGGTTGCGTCATTAAAAAACAAGACACATTGCTGATGTTTGCTGCTTCGAGATATTGCTGGGTTTCCAAAAATCGGGAAACCGCCCCAGTTCTCATCCATTTATAGCTGGGATTTTCCATCATCCAGCGAGCTTGGGGATACCCCATTGATGGAACCCCTCAGATTTATCATCGGTTGAATCGATTTTAAACGGGATTTCTGCAGGAAACGTGAGACCGTAGATTAAGCGCGCGTAAAATTGGTCAGAGTGACCACACTATGCGCTATTAGTAGCATTTATACGCTAGTTTTTATACGCTATTAGTACATATTAGTACACAGTCTTAATAGGTTTGTGATGTTTTTTCAGGTGATTTTCCCTTCAAAGAATGAGAACTCAATTGATATTCTCCAAAATTTGGCCCATGCCAAGTCCCCAGAACACTGAGACACCCGGACGTGCAGTGGACTTGATCACAGTCATTCTTCGTTGCGATATCAGCCGAGCAGTTTGGTGCAACGGCTTCACTACGATACATGTATCAGTAGGACTTCATTTTCTCGAACAAAAATGGGCTTCTGGAAAAGAAGCGCATGAAACATGCGAAGCTGCGAGGCTTAGAACCGCATCTTTCAGCCAGCCCCAAATCTGTGGATGCAGCCAGCCGGGACCCTCTGGTGGGCCAATTGTGGCAAATCTTCTTGGATATAGTTTTTTCAATGGTCATCTGATATCATCTGATCACATCAACAAATTGCCATAAGGTTCCCAATTCTCCATGCACTTCCGATTCATGAACTCTTTCCCACTGTCCCTGCATGTCCGTGCATGTCCGTCGCAGCCCGCGTGTTTTTGCACAGCACGCTGCTGCGTTTCTGATCTTTCGCAGTTCACAATATGTAGTAATGCTGTGAAACAGATTCGTGATTTTACTTCAGGCTTTGGGTTCACCAAATGTATCCCTCTGGACCTTCAGACGTCACGTATGACGTCATGGCCATGACCGAATTTTCATTGGTTTTCCAAGCATTTTGAAGCCAACTTAGGTATGTTACGACATGTTACAACTGACTCTTAAAAACATACAGCAAATACTTTTTTTAATCAAAAGAAAGGCCCTTTTTTTGTTTGGCAACTCAGACGGTGTTGTAAGTCGTTGACTTTGCTGATGTCGTTTGCCTCGGATGTAAATCAGTCGGGCCCAGGCGGGCCCAAGTCAGTTGCAGTTCCCACAATGGGATTGTACGTTTCTATATGTTTCTATCTTTTGGGTTGAAGGTGAAACAAAACTAAGCAGTGCTGAATGTGCTTTCAATTTGCTGGAACCCTGAACAGCTCTGTCTCTTTCCTGCAACCATCGGATGTGGGCTGAACTAAATTATTTCACAAGGATACTACCCTCTGGTAGACAAACATAGCTATTGAAAATGGCCATTTATAGTTATCCATTAAACATGATGCTTTTCCATAGTTATGTTAGTTTACCAGAGTGTACTTGTTGGCAAATGATCTCTTTTGCATCGTTTTTTCTCATAGTTTTATGGGAAGGCCTTATGCTGAGAACGAGGCTTCCAAATCACTACTTGGAGGATCATCCCTTTTAACTGGTTTACGGCGAATCAGCCATATGACAAAATGGGATAAGCCTAGGAATCGGGGACCAGGATTACTCACCACTGGATGTATCAGTTGCTAAGTTGGATGATTCTCCAACTCATCTGAAGCTGAATAAACCCAGCTAAGCAGCTCCGGAGCCAACTCCTTCATCTGTTCAAAGATGGAGGCACCCAACAAAACCATCGCAGAACCCGCCTGGGGAAGGCGGGTTCAAAAAAGACCACGGAAAGCTGTGGATTTGGCTTTTGAACCATTGAAAAAATATGAAAAAAATAAGCATTCAATTTTTCTCGAAAAGCATGAAGGCTGTTTTGCTTCTTTCTCTGGACTTGTTCACCAATAAAAAAGTTATGGAGGCCCCTTAACCCGACAGTTTGATGTTTGATCCAGTAATAAAAAATAAACATCACCTGAGTTGGAAAGGTGCCCATCAGTTCTTCAACCAAAATCATCTAAAAATTGACCCCCCTTCCAAAAATATTGACATATCGGTGGACCCCTATGCAAAATTGCACTGCATGGATGCTCAAAAGACATAAGTGAAAAGAAGACTGCCTGGCACCGTGATTTTGCTTTTGACTTCGATTGGTTTCTCAGGACAATCTGCCATAAAAGCCTTAAATCTACAATGTGGGGTCCCCCAGTTATAAGTTGGTTTATAAACACCAGTAAGTATAGTTATGTCAGTACATATAAGTACGAGAAACCATAGAAAAATTGGAGTTAAACGTTCGCCAACTTAGCTGTCGACTGGGGGTCCCACATTGTATTAAACATCATTAAATGTTCCCTCTTTTCCCATCAACCAATCAACTAATACCCGAGGTGCCACAAAGGGCAACGTGAGTCTTTCACCCATGAAGGAGCTCGACCTGAACTGATCCATGGCTCATGGCTGTGGCAACCGAACATGGTTTTTTTTCCACCCAAAAAATATGGAACTTCAAGGGGAAAAAAAAATGATTCATGGATAAACAATTGATAAAATTTGATAAAATATGACAAACCTAGCATGATTTCACCATCTGGCGCAGCCGGCTGCACCCCTGCAAGCAGACGGCTGCGCCAGAATTCCAATCTTCCCTTTTTCCACCATCGCGACGTGGGGTTGTGATCAAATTTATCCAAATCAGATCTTTGGGTTCTCCCAACATTTTCAGACAAACCCAGATTCCGATGGGCTATGGGCCAGAAAGTTTGCTGGGGTTTCAGCAAGGAAAACCAACCTGCAGAAGATGTGATTCACAATGGTTGGTTGATATTTACTATATGGATAATTTTTTTTGGGTACGGTTCAAGACTACTAACCCGGTGACCAAAAATGTTCGTAATTCTTCGCGGCAACCAACCCTTTTTTGTGATATCGACCAATGAGCGAATAATTTGTTTTTTCTTTGGGTGTGGGGTTCACATGCCTGGGATGATCTACGATAATGATCATCAACTTCAAAGCAATGGAATTCAAAACCACCAACTGTTCAGCAGTTGATCCCCGGTTGTGGTTCCAACTGTTTCCCGGACAATGTGGGAATCCTTCGAAAACCAGTCAACCAAGTCAAGGGATGGCACTCTTGGGTTCGAGAAGACGGGCGAACGTTACACTCTTGGTTTCTTTGTCGCGAATCCCCTATGCTGATGAGCTACAAGCCATCCTCAAAAATGGGTAACGGAAATAGTCCAGCCATGGCATGGAAAACGGACAACACATCAAAATCATCGGATTTTGTGTTCTGAACGGGATGGTCCAACTCTGTGCAAGCTTGTCTGGTTGGTGGTTTCAACCAACCCCTCTGAAAAATCATGGAGTTCGTCAGTTGGGATGATTTTCCATTCCCAACTGAATGGAAAGTCATTCAAAATTCCATGGTTCCAGTCACCACCAACCAGGTGATTATTAACCATTAACCATCATTAACCAAAGATTTTAAACCATTATTAACCATCATTGTTAACCATTAAACCATTCATGTTCCAAACCACCAACCAGTTGTATACTCATATCCCAGCCAGTGATTTAGGTGACTCATTTTGCCCGTCAGTGACTCTAGTGATCATCCACCAAACCCCAGTCCATGAGTCATTGAGATTCCTGGGTTTTCGGGTATGTGCCAGGGTCAAACATGGTATATGGGTTATGGTCATCCCTCTCATATTGGGAATCCTCATTGTGTGTATATAACTGAAAATTATATAATGGATTGATGAAAGATGCCTTTTATGGTCACACAATCCATCTTTTGACCATGGCACATATTATGTGTGTGTACAATAAATGTTATACAAACATATACATATGTATATATATACACACACATATTAAATATATATACGTATGTATATATATATATATAGGTAGGTAAGGTAAGGTAAGGTAAGGTAAGGTAAGGTAAGGTAAGGTAAGGTAAGGTAAGGTAAGGTAAGGTAGGGGGGTAGGGTAAGGTAAAGGTAAAGGTAAAGGTAAAGGTAAGGTAAGGTAGGTAGGTAGGTAGGTGGGCGGTGGGTGCTAGGTAACTGCTGCCTTTTGGGTGTTTCTGAGCTGTTCTGATTTGTTTCTGACCGTTTCGCAAGGTCTGTTCAACTGCTGAAATATCAAAGGAAAAACACGAGTACTACACTACGGTAGTACTAGAACTAGAACCAATAGGATTGGTAGTAGTACTGCTGATGGTGGTGGTGGTGGTAGTAGTAGTAGTAGTAGCAGCCATTATAGTAGTAGTAGCAGCAGCCAAATGAAGAAACACCCTAGCGCCAAGCTAGCGCGGCCCAGGAGCACCGCCACGGTCATCAGGATGTTCATCTTCCCAGCGATCTGTGCAGCTGGAGCACCCAACATCTTGATCAGGAACATGCCTGGCAGCTGGAGCTACGAATTGAACAAAAACGCCAAGTCCCCGAGTGTGCTAAAACGACTATATGGTTATCCCATATATATATACATAATTATATATATATTATATATATATGTGTTTTACATATATATATATATATAACATGCTATATTATTACATGTTATAACCATGGTTGTACTACTAAGCATTTGCGATTCGTGGATGATCCTCCAAGTAGAAAACGTGGCTGGCAATGAGAAATCTCCCTAGTTCATGGAAGAGGGATGAAGAGGGCAATTTATGTGGGTTCTTGATTAATATTGATTGCATTTTTTTTGTTTCATGCTACCCTCTGGTGATTTTTCACATAGCTATGGTTAAAATGAATTAAAATGGCCCATAGAAATAGATGGAATCTATGATGATTTACCATGATTTACCTAATTTCATATATTACAAATGGTTCTATGATGATTTACCTCATTTTACCTATTGCACATGGTGGTTGTCCATGGGTTTTCCCAACATGGTCTATTCATTTGCCTTGGAGAACTCACGGCTTTGAGTCGACTACGTCCTCTGGGATCCAGTTTTGGAACTCAGCTGGATGAATAGTAGATGAAATGGTTAATATACTGTTAATAATGGTTGATATATGGTTATTATATGGTTAATAATGGTTAACTAGCCATGGTGCAACTACCTGAAATCCACCTGCTTTGTGACATGGAAGAAATGGAAGGTTGCGGAGCGCAGCCCCACCGTGAGACTCTTAGATGCTTTTTGTATCAACACGAACTTATGTCAACTTTCATGAATGCTAAGCGCGCTGTCAAAAATGCGCGAGGTGTCATTTTAGCAGGAAATGAAATGACTTTTTGGGGGTTGCTTACCCAATCCTTCATCAACCAAGATTTATTCATCCACGGCTCACATTACAACAGGCCCGGGCCACCCATGATGCTCAAGAAGACGGCACAAAAGGCGCTGACTGCAAGCCTCAATCATTTGGCACTGAATCAAAGAATTGGAAACTGGGAAGACTTGCAGAAAACTCCGATATTTCATGGTAACCACAATCGTTTCCTCCAGAGATTTTTCCGTAAATCAATCCATTGACTGAAGCAACAATCAACTGAAGCAGACATTTAATCCGGATTGAGATTTCTGGACCACAAAATGTGGGACATCATTTTTTTTCATGGTCGCCCCAGCGGCAGGGCTGCCGCTTGTGAGCCCATGTAAGGCATGGCGAAGAAGGGCTCAAGGCCCTCGACGACCTTAGGCGATGCGCCCCATGAATTGCAGGATTATGTCACGGATTATCTGCTTGGTGGTGCTATTTCACCATCCCTATATATGGTTAGTATGGTTTAATATGTTTAAAAAACCCATTGATTATCATACTTAGCTACTTAGCTGGTTGGTGGTGCTATTTCACCATCTTGAAAAATGATGGAGTGAGTTCGTCAATGGGAAGGATGACATCCACTCATATGAAATGGAAAATAAAATGCCATGGTTCCAAACCACCAACCAGTTATATGCCCAGTTGATTATATGGTTATATATATAAATATTATATGATATACTATATGATTGCCATCCATAAATAGGCAGTTGATTATATGGTTATTGCCGTTATTGCCCAGTTATCAGCCATCAACTGCAGGTTGAAGGAGGTTGAGGATTCTCTGAGACCAACGATGTGTGAATCGACTGTCACTCAGTAGCAGCTAAGCTACTCCCACATGAATGTTGGCTCATGTCACCAGTGAACGTTCCCCAAAGTGAGCTTCCCAAAACTTAGTCAAATACAAAGATTGTTTGCAAATGTTGGAGGTTCTTTCGTTTCTGTCCTATTTTTTTTACGGGGTAGATACAAACTGACCCCTGCCGCCAAGTCACCAAAGTTACAACCAAGCCAAAGCAGAAGACCTGGACGCCGGAAAAAAAACAGCTGGAACTCATGATCCACAACACAAAGTCCCAGGTTTCTCCAAAAAATCACCATTTTTAATGGGTAAATCCACTATAAATGGTGATTTTCCATAGTTATGTAAGCGTTTACCAGAGATTTATAGTGGATTTCCCCCAAAATCAGGAACCAAAAGAACCATTTTTTGTCTGCCATTTCTTGCGGGGGAAAGTCTGGCGCCAAGGCACTGCAGGGGAAGTCAGTGCCACCAAGTTCAAGGGCGACAGTTTTGGACAGTCCTGCGATGTCCCGAGTTTCGGCGATTCGGAACGTGGGGCAGTTGAGGTTACACATGGATATAACCATGGTTATAAACCCCCACAAGTTGGAACATAGACCCTATAACAACTGCACTTCCAAGAAGTATACCTCATGATAATAAACCACTCATTTCTTAGATGCATAAACCACTGATTTCAACTGATGCAGTTGAGCGCAAACAACTTTTTGCTGGCGCCCATGTACCCATGTCCCCACCATTCCGATGAACCATCTGGGATCCTATTCGTGGCTTTACAACTGTACCAAGAAGAGGTGAGATCTGGAAGTCTGCAAACCCTGGTAAATACTATAAAAATATCGGTGACATAGCGTTGCAATACCAAACCTTATCACCAAAAAATACCCCAGTTTCAAACCCGTCAAATGGTGAGATCTAAAAAAACTTTAAGCGAATGTTCCGAGACGACGACCAACCGACGCTGGTGCAGCCCGGAGCCACCTGGTCAGACTCGTACTTGTTCATCTGGCAATCCATCAGCACCGAACGAATGGATCGCGCAAAGAGGGCACCTCAAGGGGCCCCAACAAAATCAGCACTGGCACATCTATTAGGCTGTGGCTTCGCAGCTTCGCAATGCTTCGCATCGAAAAAACCATGGTTATCCCTTTAGAGATGCGATAAACACATCTATTTGGACTCAAACAAAATCCGGGTGATTTCTGATGATTTCGATGATCCTGGAGGATCCGAAGCGAGCGAGCTTCGTGAACTCACTGGGCATTGAACCGAAGAGACTTCGAGACGTGGGGTGAGCGAAGCCACTACCAGTCATTCAGCTGAATCAGCAAGTAGGGATATGATAGAAAACAGCGTACACCTCTCAGTGAAAAGGTAATTTTAAGAGGGAAAATGAGGTTCTAAAGTAATAGAAATTTGAGGGGGGTTCCCTACATGTTCAGACAAAGCCATATGCTGGCTCCAAACAGCCCAATATCTACGGTCAGGTCAACATCAACCCTCATTTGCCAAACAAGAGTTTTCATGAAGGGAGTCCTCAGGTTGGCGGTTACAACCCCCTGAAAGTATGAAAGTGGAAAATAAATATTTCAAACCACCAACCAGTGATTCATATTGGTTACATCCCCATCATATCCCCATTTCAGATGTTTACGTAAACCATGTTAAATCCCCATGTTTCTCGGTTCATCAACCAACCAACCAGCCTTTTTGCTTCGGGATTTCCCTTCCAGACTCCAGATTCCGGGTCAGATCTCCATTTTTCCATTTCTCCATTCCCAAGCAAAAAACCAGCCATAGCAGCCCGGGCACCGATGCCCAGCATCATCCCCAGCAGGGCCAGGGAGGCGCTCTGGCCCTCCACGGTCAGATTTCGCAGTCCTTCGCGGCTGATCACGGCATCCTCAAGGCTCGGATGCGGAACGAGCGGAAATGACGCTGGGATGGACCCCTTGGGCCATGGAAAAACCATGGCCCCAAGTCATCAGCATTTTAGACGACCATTAGCTGATTAGCTATCTTAGACTATTTTTGTTAAGACTAAGATAGCTGAACATGGTCATCTATAGTTGATGTCCCCATCAAAAATGGTGATGTTCCATAGCTAGGTTACCAGAGGGTAACCAGTCACCCAGCAATGCGGGTAAAACAATAAGAAACAATCCCGCAAGTCATCACCATATATTTATGGGTAGGTTGTGTAAACCATCCTCAAATGACTCAAATGGTAGGTTGTGGCATTGGGTTGCCGACATTCTAAATCATATCAAACAGAAAAGAGTGCACAAAAACACTTTTAATGGGGGATGTGGATGAACCAAGCACTTATCAAAAACCTGACATAGCCTACTTTTTTATACTGTTTTGGTATACCAGAGTTGTAAACTTCATTCCCCAGCCTGTAATGTGCCCAGTGGACGACCGCGATGGGGGTCCATGTGGATAATCAGTGGGCGTACCATGGGGTACCCATGTTTATGGATTGCTTATGGATTGTTTATAATGGAAAATAAAAAATTGATGATTTGGGGGTAACCCCATTTTAGGACACCTCCATATCTTTGTGTACTGTATCCCATCAAACTAAGGACGCTTTGCCGCTTCGGTAGTGTTTCCCTGTAAGCAATTCTGGAATTGACAGGTCTTGAAGTTTCTGGTAGATTCAACAGTACATAGCTAGCCAATTGTTTACAGGAAATCCTCCTTACAAATGGGTTTCGCATAAATGTCACGGATAATTATTGCCAGACCTGTTAGCCAAAGGGTAATCAAAAGGTGAGCAGACTTCAACTTCACCATCATGACGAGCAACACCTTACTTACACTACTACGCTCCAACTCCATAGCTGCTGGCACCCATCTCGCCCAATCCAAGCTGCCCCAGCAATTGCAATAGCCTCAAGAGCTTTTCAGAAATGATGCGTGCACACCATTCGCAAAGGGATAAGGGTTCTTCCACTGATCATCCTCATTCAAGAAAGTATTATTATAAATATATATATATATAGATACAGTAGATCCAAGTACAGGACAATTAATGACCCATACTGCATAGTCCAAGTCGACTAACAAGTTTGTCGGTCACTGTTCACCTGTTCACATGGCGGATTGTAAATGCGCCTTTCCAACCGCAAGTTCCACAATCAAACCCTCCTGGAAACCGGGCTGTATCCAACTGACCTGTGGTATCCACATTTTTTCTGTGTTTCAACCATGAACATCCTCATGTCTTTTGCCTGAACCATCCCACTTTGCTGGATTTCAGACTTTTTTCCTCATGTCTCAAGGTAGGTTTTATCATGTTCTCATCCCATGGTTCCGTGTTCATTTTGGGGATTGGTTGGTGTCATCTCCATGTTTTCAATTTTGAAAGATCTTTGCCCCAAAACCAATCATGTCATGTCATTTGGATGGAATGATTTTGATGGAGTGTGATGTTTGATGGAACTTAAAATCTCTTAAAACCATGATGCTTTCACTTTCTTCATTCAAGAACTTCGTGGGTTAACCATTATTCCCATACGTTCTCCATATCTTTCCCAAAAAAAAACTTAGATGTGTTCCATATTCCATATTTCTCCATATGTTTTTTTCCGCCAAGCGACGATGCCCAGCCAGGCCAGTACTGCAAAGCGGCGACCCAGGAGGGCACTGATCAGGGCAGTTAAGACCTGCGAAATCGTGGGCATAGTGCCATGGTTAATGATGGTTAATGATGGTTAATGATGGTTAATGATGGTTAATAATCACTGGTTGGTTGTTGGAACCATGGAATTTTGAATGACTTTCCAGAAACAGTTGGGAATGGAAAATCATCCCAACTGACGAACTCACTCCATGATTTTTCAGGGGGGTAGGTCAACCACCAACCAGTTTAAATACAATTCCCCACTTGGTAGATGATTCATGATGATTCACAGTACATACCCTCTGGTTATGACTAACAGTTCGTCATGGAAAATAGATGGCCCATAGAAATAGATGGTTTACCGAACTGACAAATGGTGATGTTCCATGTTAGACAACCAGAGGGTAGATATTATAGTTCAACATATTGTCTACTGAATGGAAAAAAACATATTAACTATGTTAATAAACCTATGAAACAGTTAACATAACCCAATAAACCTTGTAAACCATTATCATGATAATTAAGACTATGGCAGCTATGTGTCTTATGGGCGGCTTAACTATGGTTTATGGTAGATATAACTATAATTCATGGGGGGTTATAATCTATGAATTCTTGGATTATCCATCTATAGATATTCCTATATAGTATAAATAGACTATTTATCAGGTAGGGATGGATCATCTATATATAGATAGGTATTTTTGTGATGGATAATCTATAGATTCTATAGATGATATTTCAGATATATAGATATAGATTATAGGTCTTATGAGATATGAAACGTCTATAATGTCTATATTAATGTAGATAGGTATATCAGGTAGGGATGGATACTCTATAGATAGGTATATTCTGATGGATGATCTATAGATAGGTATATCTATATTAAGTCTCATTATAGGTGATTGTATCAGGTCTATTTCCTATCCATATATGTATGAACTATGATCTATAGATATAGATGAAACCTATGTAATAATAGGTATCTGAAATGATTATGAAATGATAGGTATAGATAGGTATTTCTAAAATGATGAAATGATAGGTACATGAAATATCTGTATATATATATATACATGTAAAGAAATACCTATAGAAATATATATATATATACATATATGAAATGTGATGAAATCTATGTGATGCGTCTATAAAATAAATTTATCTGTGTCTGTATCTATATATACCAACCATTTGGGTAATAGTTAACCTGTTCTTGTTATATAGTCGGGCGGATTGTCAGTGGGTCCTAAAGATTCCAATGGGGATATTGATAATCCATCTGCCTGTCTATGCGTCTATATCCATCTACCCCCTGGTTATTTACAGTAACGGTTTCCGAGCTGGAAAATCACCATCTTTAAGTTCGGCAAACCATAAGTTTTGTCAGCTATAAATGGGCCCACATCCAAACAAAAATGAATAATATAGTAGTACAAGGGGCTTCCGCCCTTCCCCCAGTGATGTTTGGTGATTTACAACCCCAATTAATTATAGATATATCTACCATGCAGAAGTCCTAGTCGTTATAGTCATAAACCAACTTAGCTATCTTGGGGACACCACCTTGTGTGTAATTATATTTCATGAGTAAAGACAAAATCAGTTATACAAATAAGTACAACAGTATATAATCAGATGTGTTATTATTGTGATGCGTCTATAAATAGGTTTTGAAAATGATGCATGTATATATATATAATTATATATATAATTATATATATATATATGTGTGTGTGTGTTAATATATATATATATATGTTAATATATATATATATATATGCTCACCCCCCAAAGAACCTACCAAAACAGCATCTTCAGTGGTATTTACACAAAAAACAGTTGTTTTCAAGTATTCATTCCACTATATAGAAATTATTTGTAAATATATAATATGCATATGTATATATATATATATAATTATATATATACATATATGGTCACCCCCCCCACCAGGGCCTACCTTGAGTTTTTTTGTGGTATTTGCAGTAAATAAAACAAGCATTTTGTTGTCCAGCTTTTTGGGTGTTTGGTTCCTTAAGATCGATCCAGATTAATCCAGAATCGGAACCAGATCTGATTCATGCGCCGGCATTCGACCGTCAAGTCATTGTTTAAAAAAGTCGTAGGTATGCTGAACATGCCTAGTATTCCTTGGGGATGTGCAATTCTTCTTGGTGTGAAGCCTTTGGGGATGTAAAATTATGTTTTGGGTGAGGGAAAGCTTTCCTTCAAATAAATGGTGTTCTTGTCCCAGTAGAGCGCAGCTTGAGTTCTTTGAAAGGAGTGTTATATATTTCCAAGGAAATGGAGTCATCCAAAGGATTGTTACATATGTTCAAAACATGCTGTGACTTTCAAAAGAGGCAGCTGATTCAACGTGTTGTTTTTGGTGAGTAAAACCGTTCCTTCAAACAAATGGTGTTCTAAATGATGTTTTTGCTCGTTCCAAAGGTTTTTTGCAATGTTTTCCAATGTATTTTTGTTGTTTCCAAAGTTTTTGTGTTTTTTGTTGGTTTTGTTTCTGCTTTTGAGCTGACATTGGAAGTGTTGCTGGTGAGTTGGCATTGCTATTGGATGTGATCTGAGGTAGGTTCTTGGGGTGGTGGCCATATATATATATATATGTATATACATATACACATATATATATACATATACATATATATATATATATTATACATATATATATATATACATACATTTTTATATGACGCGATATATTTACACTTATATGTACGTAGTCATACATTTGTTTTATATGTGTTTTTAACACGGAAATTTGGTTGATCAGGAGGCGCCGCCAACAAAGAAATGGGGCCTGCTTTTGACTCTGACGTAAGATGAGGCATAAACCCCCATAAGTTGGGATATGGCAGTGGGTCAAAACCTTGTACCCCTGGTGAACATCAAAATAGCTGGTAAATGGATGTTCATCCCTCTAAAAATTGTATTAATAGGTATTGATCCATGCCCATATAAACCCTATAACGAATTATTCAAAAATACGTCGACTTAAAACTGGAACTGCACTTCCAAGTATGGCTCAGTGACTGGACAAAGGATGCCAATGATGGAATTGAAGCCAGCACCAATGTACTTCAACGAAGTCGTATTCCTCAGCCGCGGGGTTCATTTCAATAAATGATGGTGATTCAGTGATCCCCAATCGTCAAAAAATGGGTGACTGGTGACTCAATGCTAAGTCATGGTCTACTTTTTGATGATTTAAGGGGGTCCACCATTAAAAAAAAAACATTGATCATTGATCCTTTGAAAAAACCTTCTGAACGATTTCACATCTGTAAGTGGCGATCAACCTGGTCAGGGAAAGGCGATGGGTCGGTCAACCTGGCCAATTCATGGTTAAATCTGCTGAATCTAATCATGGACCTCCATGCAGCAGAGTTTCATGATGACATTGGCAGTTTGGAGGACCGCAATGGGCAGAATCCGCTTGCAATACCAAGTCGCGTTCTTGGATAGGGCCTCCTGCGCAGCGCCCGCTGATAGCATGGTGAAAAACCGGTGTGGGCTCAGTGTGTTCACCTCGATTCTGAAAGAAAAAACACTAGCAGTACCTGGTTTTGTCCATCGAGGATTTATCCCCAAATGTTGCAATTGGAAAAGTGAGGGTAAAGCGAAATGGAACTGGTGGTACCCCATTGACCCAGCTACCCGCTACCCACCATAGATCAAAATCCTAACTGAAAACGTACCCCAAATACCCTGTTGTAATTTAACGTAGACGTAGCTATTGAAAAATGCCATTCAGAGTTGATTTACCCATTAAAACTTGTGATTTCCTATAGCTATGTTAGTTTACCAGAGGGTAATCCCAAATATAGGGGGCAAGATCTGCAAGTTTTTTTCATCATCCAATTCTGGTAGGAGGGACGGCCACGAGTGTGTTCTCCTTGTCACTGAAGTAAAGCGTCCAATCCTGGGCTCCGATGATGGAGCCGGGTTCAGGAGCTCCCATGAATTGTGCTCCCAGCATGGTTTGAAGGGAAATTTTAAAGGAAACCGCTATATTTTGGAGTAAAACACCTATGGTTTGCGTCATGATTTTCCAATAAACCAATGCTTTGAGTCCTCACTTGTTGGTGGTACTATCCCAAATTGTTGATGGTTATATAAATAATAATGATGTAGCACATATCATATCATATATCACCCAATTTCTTAGAGGTAAAAAGTGACAATGACAACATATGCCATATGGCCCAATTTTTGGTTGGTTCATAAATAGCATCTGTTTATTTAACATAGCCATGGAAAATCACCATTTTTAATAGGTAAACCAACTATAAATGGGCCATTTTCCATGGCTATGTTAAATAACCATAGGGAACTATTTCTATGGGCCATCTATACCATGGCTATGTTAAATAACCAGAGGGTAGCAGTTTTGTCCCTGAAATAAACAATCCAGTCATGTCCCCGTGCGGGGCCCTGAGGTGGAAACCGCTTCGCACGTTGCCAAGATATGGGTCACCACCCAAACGAAGAAAAAGTGGATGAGAGCCTCGCTGGGTCGAAAGGAGTCAAAAGGTAGCTACTTGGGCAACACAATTCAACTAGAGAAAATGATGATATATCACGAGATTGGGGTGTTTTTTTGCATTTTTTTTTGTTTTCCCCATATTTGGGTGGCTGTTTCCAATATGTGTCCCATATTTCTGTTGAATGTCTTGTGGGTCTCCCGTCTTTCACTGGGCTCCACGCAATACAGGAAGGATAGGCGAAGCCGTTTTGCTGGACCTCATGGTGCTCGATCTGGCAGGAAACGACTCGGAATTTACCAGTCTTCGGCCCCCAGGAGATCGAATGATGTGGTTTTTACGGGGCATTTTTGTAAATCCCAAGCTCGTGGTTATATATTGTGAATCATCATCATCTACCAATTGGGGAATTGTATTTAAACTGGTTGGTGGTTGACCTACCCCCCTGAAAAATATGAAAGTCACTTGGGGTGATTATTCCCAATATATGGAAAAATAAAATTCATGTTCCAAACCACCAACCAGATCTAAATATTGGAGGGATTTGGATGGCACAAGGTGATTCACCCCAAAATTCCTAAGTGCTAAGCGTTTCTGCTCAGTTGGGCTGCCAGGTGTTACATCGGAGACCGCACGTATCGCACTTGCCACGTGTTGAAAACTGCTTCGAGATGTGTATCCTCTAAGTAGATATTCCAAAAACAAAACCACCCTGGGAGGCAGAAGCCAACTCATTATCGATGTGATTCTATGTGTATAATAATACCGTATATATATATATATATATATATATTGATTAACAAATAGCTTGCGCCCCAAACAAAGATTTTTTAGAAGTCAATTCCAAAGCTAAACTTACAGAGTGATTCAAACACAGTCAATTCCTAGACTAAAATAGTGATCAATCAAACCTGTTCTATCCCAACTGAGACTAAGGCAAGCTTGGTGGACAGCTGAACAAAGGTAATCGCAAGGACCTGCAAATTTCTGCATGGCGTGGAGGCTCTGGGAAAATGCTGGGAAGATACTGTTGGAAATTATGTATATGCAACATTACAATAATGAACCCACCATTTGGAGAGGATGGTATACATTGGTATACCACCCATTTAGATCATCAAGAAGGTGATGTTGGGGATGGTTGATTGTTGGGTTTCCCACATTGCCGCCCCTGGGAAGCTGGGAATTCCCTGTGGCGACTAGGTAAATTCGAAGTGATCTCCACACTGTGGGTGTGTCAATAGGTCTTTGTGGCTTTCCTTACTTGGAGGACCCCTAAAATCATCCAATCTGGACCAATATCGCTTGGTCGGTACCCATTTCTTTCATGGTTCATCCACATTTTCCCTATTGAAGTGAGCATTTTGGGGGCATCCATGTCCTCATCTTCAAACCCAAACCTAGGATTAAAACTCATCTTCCAAACAATTTTAGACACAAAGAATCAGCTTTCTCAGATTGGGGGGTAACCGGTTAACTGGGATCCCCCTTCACATCCCAAGAAAAACCCATGCTTTGTCAAACCACCAGCGGAACAAAAAAACCAATGGCTTGGATGATTTGGGTACCCAGATTTTGGGATTTTCCTCCAGTCAATTGGTTTAAGGAAAATCTTAACCGGAAACCATAGATTTTCCTATTTTTCATATGGGGTTTTCCGGTTAAAATGTTCCCTTAAACCAATCCATTGATCCGGATTTTCCCTCCGGATTTTCCCTCTGGATTTTCCCAGAGGCCATCGCCTGCCCGGAAATGGCCACCACTCCTTTGATGCCATGACTGCGGTAGGCGTAGGCCAGACCTACGCCAAATTCATGGCCCATGGATCCACGGAGAGAAAAATGGGCCACAGGTGAAACGTGTGGAAATATAGAAATATCATAGAAATATCATAGAAATATATAGAATAATATATAAGTATATAGAAATGATCATGAAATTATCATGTTCTGCTGTTTCGTGGGTTCAATTCATAGCTTTCTGCCATATTGTATACGTGATGTCGAAATACAGCATGCCAATGCCCAGCATTCCCCAGCAGAAAAGCAAGGGAGCAAGACAAGAGATCTTACAATGGAATTTGTTGATTATCTGATTTGTCCTCTTATTTATATTCGGGGTACCCTCCAAAAATGACATAACTATGGACAATGACCTGTACATATATATATATAATATTATATATATATGTATGATTTACCTGATTTACCTATTAAACATGGTGATTTCCATAGCTATATGAGTTTACCAGTGGCTACAATTTCTGACACGTGGGAATGAAGGATGCAACCGGCAGAAGAAGTTTTTTGCCACTGACTTTGTGCATCAACAGCAGCGTCTAAATGGTCTTCGCTCGACATGCGAGGAGCCTTTCGCCTGATTGCTAATTGCAATGCTCGCTTGATAAATCATGTCAGATTTGCAGAAATTTGCGGGAAAGGTCAGCTCACATCTAAGTATCTCATGGACTTGTGATCTTAGAGTCATAGAAAGTGGACCAGTGGAAATAGAATGTGTAATGGAATTGTCATCATGCTTACCAATATATTTTCATCACATGAGTTTGTCTGAAAATAGGGTACCCACATCCAAGCAGGATGAACCATCATTTTCCCCAATTTTTAAATTTTTGAGGGGCTCTGGGTTCTTTCCCCACGTACCACGTCCCCCACCTCCGATGATGAGAACACTAAAGGTCAGGGCCAACCAGTGCGGCAGCACCAACGTATTTGGGATAAGACCTCGGCTGCAATTTTCTGCAGGTCCACTGCTTCACCCTGGTTTTCACCATCAAATTTTGGAACAATCATTGGATTGGTTTAATATGTGGTTAATCAGTGTAAATCAATGTGAATCATACCAATATGATTATGTTTACATATTTATATATGTATATCTAATCATTGGATAAAAAAAAACATATGAAAAATGGATTTTCATGGTAAAAACAATGGTTTCCGGTTAAGATGTTCCCTTCCAACCCATCGATTTAAGCATGGTTTAAAAAAATGAAATTGAACCATGTCATGCATTAAACACACATCAATCACCATGAAACCATCATGATCCATTATAAAGCCATCCACATATATATATATATATGTATATGTATTGTATATGTGTATATATATATGTACATGTGTATATATATATGCATATGTATATGTATATATGTATGTATATATATTTACACATATACATAAAGGTATATATATATATGTAAATGTATATGTATGTATGTATGTATGTATGTATGTATGTATGTATGTATGTATGTATGTATGTATGTATGTATGTATGTATGTATGTATGTATGTATGTATGTATGTATGTATGCATGCATGCATGCATGTATGTATGTATGTATATATATATGTATATATATATATATGTGTATATATGTATATGTATATATATATATGTGTATATATATATGTGTGTATATATGTATATGTATATATATATGTATATATATATATATATGTATGTGTATATATATATATGTATGTGTGTATATATACACATGTATATATATATATATGTGTGTATATGTATGTATATATATACATACATATATATATATATATGTATGTATATGTATATATATATATATGTATATGTGTATATACACGTATTTCCCCATTCCTATATATTCCAATAATCCCGTCCTCTGTTCATATTAAACACCCCGCAGAAACCATGGTGGAAGTAGGGAGTGAAACCACATGTTTGGGACCATAGAAAGGGTGTGTTTAATATGAACGGAGGATGGGATTAAACGAAGTTTAAAGGGAGAGATACGAGTCATAGGATTCAAGGGTGATATATGGTGATATTCTCCCCAAGGGGACCCATTGTTTACTGCAAGAAAGTTGGACAGTGTCAGGAGTACTACTGTAAAAGAAATTCTAGGACTCTCTTGGATCGAGGTGTTGAGGGTCCCCAGTGAAACCAGATTATGTTTTATGATGTTTTGTGCGGAGTAGCAAATATTCGTAGAACCAGCATCGACCGACCGTGACTTCACTTTCACACACTTCTGAACTAGCGTAACTAGCGTAGCAATGAGAAAAGTCACCCATTCTTCAGCACTTACCATCTGGTTATCTAACATACCCATGGAAAACCACCATTTTTGATAGGTAACGATCTATAAATGGACCATTTTCCATGGCTATGTTAAATAACCAGAGGGTAACAATCATCATTCATCTACTGCCAGTAGAGGTAAAGAAAAGGTGGATTTCCACCTTAAGCGGCCAATCGGATGAAACACATCAGGTGATACCGGGCGCTCTCTGATTTTGGCGGCCTCTCAAATCGTAAAAGGTCACAGAATTCCCCCGAACAACGTCCATCTAGGATGGTGGCTGATTTTTGTACCATCTGGTTATGACTAACATAGCCATGGTATAGATGGCCCTAATCGAAATAGATGGTTTACCGTTCTTAATAGCATGGTGGATCTTTTCATGGCAAACTGTTAGTCATAACCAGATGGTATGTGTCAACTCTGGCGAAGCTGAAACTTCCGCCACCAGTCCCCTGAGGCGCCCCGGCTTGCAATGGTTTGGATCAGCGACATAGTTACAGTAGTTTCAATATCAGACAGTATAGGACATGAATGAACCCGTGGCTTCCGGTTGACATGAATTTCGTGACGCTTAAGTTGGCAACTTTTTTTCAGCTGCGATTCTAAGGGTCCAAACAAAGGGTCCGTCATATGCCAATTGAAATTCTGGAACCTGAATATGTGAGAGTCTATAGTGATGATTACTTATGTAGCCACCAGTCAAGGACCAGGGAAAGTAGGTATAAAGGGAAGCTCGGGCAAGGAGACACTATGTTTGCAACTGCGATTGCGGCCCAAGAAAGGGTGCCGACAAAGGGATACAAAAGGAACAACTTGGAAGTCTTTCTGACCCTTGTGGTGGTGATGATGATGATGATGATGATGATGAGGGATACTGTACCCTCTGACAAATGGCAATGTAAATCCGCCATAGATGTGTTTCCCATCAAATCCTCCCATCAAATCCTTCATTGAGTATTTTCCATAACCATGCTTAAATACCGGAGGCTAATCTCTACAATAATTCAGAACTATTTTTAGAAATGTAACAATTATATACTATGAAGATCTGTGAAGAACCTGCTGATGATGGTGACATGATGATGGATCCTTCACCAGCCCCTGATTGCAGTCATTCTTGTCATTGTTTATCCGTGTTGGAAAACAAGAGGTGCAAAGAAGTGACATGTCAATTGCTGCTTCCTGGACTTTCTGTGAAGTGCCAAAACTTCCAAAGTCTTTGAGTGTCACTCTGGCAAATCACTCAAAACATCGATTAAGTTCTTTTGTAGACCTTCTACCCAAAGTGAGGATAAGAAATTTCAGTCGTTGGTTTCAAATGGTTAGCTCCCGATTCGCCATGTGTCCTTTCTTCAATCCCCATTTTTACTGGTTTAGCCCCTTTTTATTCAAGGTGTTTCATGTTTGGTGGTCATCGTGCAGCTTGCATCCCCAGCCCCATGTGTTCACCTCCCTTTTTGTTCCGGTCTTTTTGGGGCGCTGTCTGAGTGGCCATCCTTTGTCAATCCGGGGGCCAGGATGTTGATTGCATATCGAAGCACTGAATCAGGGGATATCATAGCCAACTCGTCTGTCGGAAAAATCACGGGGTAGAGGTAGCAAAGTTGGGGCATCTTAATTCATACTTATATAGTCAACAAATCATGGATATGGGAGATTTCGTCAACAGTACTCGGTTCAATCGTGGTCCTTTGTAAAGATCAAAACGGGGAATGTCGCCATGAAAATCTTGGGAACTTGATGGTTACTTGAAATCTACTTGGTTCACCCCCTTGATATAATAATGAAGAGTCTCGAAGCTAAAAAAAAGTAAGAATAAGCTGATTGTTTTATAATTCCCCTCACTGCTTAAGAATCATCGGTGGTGACATGGCTGTGACTTCGTTACGGTTTGGCACAGTGGCGACATGCCGTAACCGAATCAGTGCTGCTATAGCGAAGGGCTGCGGTCAGTGCTGCTTCACAGATCTGCCTCTAGTCCCTGGGCGGTGTTCTTCATGGGGGACCATGTTAGCTTTACAAATGGTCACTATTTGGGTAGTATCCACCATAAAAAAATGCCAGGGTTTATTCTTGACCTTGATGGAGTATTTAAAATTTAAACACATGGCCATCTGGAGGGAAAATGGCTGGAAAAAGGCTGGTCCAAGCTATATCCCATTTTTCGATTTTTTTGAGTCGAGCCACTGGCTACTTCAACAAGGATCAACAAGGAATCACTGGGCCACAGCCACTGGAATTGATGATTTTATCACTCTTGAAGGTGCCACAGATTTTATCACAACTGCGACGAAAGTAACATGACTGACATTTTATATCAGGTGTAACTAACTGTAATATTCATCATTACTGACATTACTAGTCCATTAATAACCAGTTCCATGTGTGTGTGTGTCAGGTTATGACCTCTGTCAATATCAGGCTGAACTGCAGGGTTCCAATATCATGTTTACTGCAAGCAAGCACTGACAGAAAGCTCCGGAATCGTCTTGATTCGGAGTAGCATGAGATGAATTCTTCCTTGAAGATTTCATTGTCTCCAGAAGATGAAATAATAACATGCAACTTAACCTATTTGGAAAATCAACAGCAGTAATCAAAACACCCAAAAGGAATCTGACCTAGGTACCAAGGTCTGTTTCGTTCCTCCAGTCCTATAATTTCTTCGGTCCACGTTGCCATCATTGGGCAGCACGGCGCTTGTGGCACTCATTCGTTCACGCGACAATCCCAGAAACAACAGGCTTTCCGAACCTCAGGGGGTCTGAGTTGTTCTTTGAAAGCCAAGAAGTTCGGCTGCAGGATGCTACAGGTGCTTTTGAATGGTGGATCAGCCCGAGACAAAATTCAACACCTCTCAGAAACTATTTCCCATAGGATCCATGGTGCTGCTATATATGGTGCTCCATGGATCCCATCAATATACCCCCTTTATGTTAGCATATATACCAGCACCATGGATCCTATGGGTATTGAGGTGTTCACAAGGCCGAGTGCCCCGGCCAGTTGCTCATTCGCCTGCCATGAATTGAGCAGGTGTCGGTGGTGTCGCAGTAACACCAAGCCCAAAAAAAGATGGACAGCACCCTGAGGATCCGATATTGAAAAACTTCAATCCCTGTATTGAAAAAAAATCATTTTCAATAATATTGAAAATGGCACATGTTGGGACCTCAAAAATCAATACCATGATCAATCCTATATTGATCTTGAGATTGATCAAGATTGATTAAAATTGATGGAAAATATTGAAAATGATATTGATCGATATTGATCGATATTGATCTTGGCAAAGCTTTTTCTTTGACAAGCTGAAGGTGTCAGGGCTTTCTTTGAAGCCATGTCTACAGCAGCATTCCAGGCTTGGCTTTCTTTCAAGCCTCTAAATTATTTCATTGATTCTGAGCTGCACAGCCATGGTGTACTTTGTGATGAAAGATTCACTGATTCTCGAAGCTCTGGTTCCATGTGAGCAGCTGTGGCCCAAGGTTGCAATGTATCCCATGAATGATTCTTGCTTGTATGTCCAGCAGGTAGCTGGGTTTTGGAAATGCAGCATCAAAGCAATGTGTGCCACATAGTGGCATTTAGGCGTCAATGTGAATCTGACTTCATCTCCAAAATGGCGGTGCAACCAAATGTAATGCTGCATGCTTTCTTTCAAGCACTTCTCAGCTTTTGTGCTGTCCTTCATGAAAAAATCATCTCCTGAAATGATGGCATAGAAATTTGCCATTTGGTGGCAGCATTCAGCCATGTGGGCAAAAGCCTCACATTCACTGGCCTTCTTCCAGGCCACCATGGCTAATGCTGGCATGAGATGTCGAATCTCTCCTGCATGGCCTTTGAGCTTTGCTGGCTGTGAAAATGGGTTTCTTTCAGAAGTAAACATAAACCACGAGGTTGTTGTACTTCTCTGTGATGTGCAATTCTGCGTATGCTTCTTTGAGTAGTGCCCATATTTTGGCAGTGTTGCCAGGCCCAACCTCTTTTTTGGATCCAGGTGGATATGCCCAGGCATGTAGGATGGAGCCTGCCAACCTGGCAGTCACACCTAAATCTAAAGTGTGCAAGACATCGAAGCACACTCTGTATTCTGGTAGGCCACCAGGGATTTTGAACAGAGTGTGGTTGGTGCAAGGGCTTTCTTTCAAGCCTTCCAAAGATTTCATTTCCCATCCAGGTTCAGAGGTGAAATCAAAAGGGTTTTTCAGATGGTTTCCTTTCTCACAATCACAGAGCCAGCAAAATTTTTTGCTTTGCCAATGGGGGAAACCTAGGTGATTTGCATAGTATTCCAAATCGCCTAAAAAATTGAACACCCAGAAGGAATGCCCCTCAGGTGTAATTGGCTTTCTTGCAAGCCTTTTCAAATTTGTTGGCAGTGGCCTCCCTTTCCAATCCACGTCTGGGTGAAAACCTTGGAAAAGAGCAGTGAAGCTCCAAGCCATGACCTCATGGATTTCCACCCATGTGTTGGAAGCAGCTGCTGACTTTGGCCATGCAGTTATGAGGAAAGAACTATCCATGGGGTGGCTGGGATGCATTTCCCTTGTGCCTTCTTTCAGGCCTTGAGGAGCATAAAGCGTGGGTCCCCAGGTGAATGTCATTAAGGAGTCTGTGGAAAATTCGACACCATCTCCATGAAGCCAGAGAGGGATGGTTTTGTGTTTTTGGCTTTCTTTCAAGCCACTGTCCCACAGCCTGGGGTCATTGCTTTTCAAGTTTCCCCAGAAAGCTTTCAACTTGTGAAGGCCAAAAAGCGAAGGAGCCAACTTAGGATAGCTGCTGAATAATTGCCAAACCAGCAAATGTGGCAGTACAATGTGGCATGCTGCCTTGGTCTCTGGATTTTCTTCTTTGGCATCCAAGGCAGGAACCTGAATGGAAATTGTTGGGCTTTCTTGCAAGCCCCCGTGCATGGACTTTTTCAACCTAGCCCTTAATAGCCTTACAAGGTCTCTATGGCAATTGCTTGGGTATTGACCAAAGGTGCCTAAGCCGCTCAATTCCACTATGCTCTCACATTGCAAGCCATCTGCAGTGGCTGCAAAAGCGATTTCTTGGAGCCCTGAGCTACTTAATTTCCCCAGGGACCAAAGTTGCAAAAGTTTCTTGCTTAGAGCCTGGCCTTCTTTCAGGCCTGGAGCTGGTCTTTTCCTAGTGTTTGTTAATTCTATTTTCTGATGGATGCCTGGCATGACCTTGAGCCATTAAAAACAGCTGCAGCATGCATGTATCTTACAGGTGAACCTCTTTACCCAAAAAAAGCTGCCTGGGGCCTGGGCATGCAAGCTGCTTATTTTTTTTGCGGGGCAACCATGCTGTCGCAAGTCAAGGCAAAAGTGGCCATGTCCCAGGCCTTCTTTCAGGCCAATCCTAGGCAGTGAGCAATTTCTTGAAAGCCTTCAGAGCTGATGCTGCTTCCAGCAAGTGGTTCTTGATGCCTTCCAGCTCACCATCTGTTGCCAAATCTTCCAAGCTGTCTCTAGATTTGATGAGAGCTTGCAGGACATCTGCACCCCAGCTGGCATCTTTGGCTTTCTTGCAAGCCTTCTTCAAATCAGCCACTCCTTGGCTGACCAAGGCCAGCATCTTCTTGACCTTACTGTCCTTTTCGTTTTCACCCACTTGTGTGGCTTCCTCTAACTTTGTGTGCCATTTTTTGTCTGCTTCCTTTTTTTTGGCAATCTTAGTCTTCTCTGCCTGAGCTTTCTTGCAAGCTCTGCTGTCCTCCTCCTTGACTTTCTCTTCCTTTGCGAGGTGCTCCTGCTTGTCATCATTTCTTTTTTCTTTTTTCTGAGAGACCATAGCCTGGCCTTTTTTCAGGCCTTGCAGGAAACTTGCTGCAGGATTATGTTGCTCTGCTGAACTTTCGTCCTCATGTTCAGAAGAAGTTTCAGAAGGTTCTGACAAAGCATCTTCAACCTGGAAGCCTTTCTGTGGCTTTTTTTCAAGCCAAAGGTCATCCCATTCCTGTTTTGTTCTTGCTGCTGCTAAGGCCTTCTTGCAGGCCTTCAGTTCCTCACCTTGCAGTGCTATTTCTTGCTCAGCAGCAATCCTTTTTTTTTGCTCCAGTGTGAGCTCGGTCCTGATCTTCACCAGGAGATTCATAGAATTTCTTTCCCACCTTTTTCACTGCTATTAAACCACTCTCTACCCTGGCCAGGGCCTCCTCTTCCCCATACCAGTCAAGGATCTGCTTCCAGGGGACCCACTCAAACCATTCTTTCTCCTTCTTGGAGTTGGCGACTTCTTGGCTTTTTTTCAAGCCCCCTTCCTGGGCCTGACCAGTCTTCAGGAAGTGCAGAAGCAGTTGCTTCTTCTGATCCAGGACACCTGGGCCACCCATCTGGAGCCAAGCTGCTTCGGCTTCAGGGTCTTTGTTCCTGGCTCCTTCATATTTTTTCCACAAGGCAGCTCTGTCTTTGTTGGAGATTTCTTGCCAGAATGCAGCCTCTGACAGGTGGCCTTCTTTCAGGCCTTGGATGGCTGCCTGTGTTTTTTCGTGAAGTTTGAGCCTGGAAGAAGTCAAAGTGGCACCAGCCTCAGAGCCTTCTTTCAGGCTTGCCTGGGCTGCCTTTGCTACACTTTCTGGAAGCATCTTTGCTGCTTCCTCTATCTCAGCCTCAGCAGCTGGTTTCCCTTCTTCAGAAGCATCTGGTTGGTGGCCTTCTTGCAGGCCCTCTTGCTGTTCCTCAGCAGTTGCCCCCTGGGTTGCTTCTTCCTGAGTTGCTTCGGGCTCAGAAGCTCCTACTTGGCCTTCTTGCAGGCCTTCTTGCTGCTTCTCCTCAGCACTTGTCTCTTGTGTTGCTTTCAGTGGTTGGCTTTCCTCATTTTTTCATTCAGTTTCTGTGTTTTTTTTTCTGCCTTTCTTTCAAGCCCTCAAGGGATGCAGGCCTTTTCTTGGCCATAGCCTCCAAGTACGGCTGGGGATTTGAGTTCTGAAATTGCTACAGAAAAAAAAGGTTTTGGTTTACATGAAGTTTGAAAGTTAACATTAAAAAAAAAACATGCGTGTGAGTTTGCCAGACCCCAGGGAACTCCACACGATGTTTTTCGCGCAGGTTTCGCGCAGTTGGGAACTCCACAGGATGGTTTCGCGCAGGTTTCGCGCAGTTGGGAACTCCACAGGATGGTTTCGCGCAGGTTTCGCGCAGTTGGGAACTCCACAGGATGGTTTCGCGCAGGTTTCGCGCAGTTGGGAACTCCACAGGATGGTTTCGCGCAGGTTTCGCGCAGTTGGGAACTTCACAGGATGGTTTCGCGTAGTTTAGGCGCAGTTGAAGTTATTTTTTTAAATTATAACATTTTTATGACATGCTTTTTTTAATTAAATGTTTCTTCTTTTTTCAAATAGTATTGGCTCTCTTTCAGTTACCTTAACTATTATTTCTTATTATTTCATTTTATTTTATTTTTCAATATTTTATTTACTTTTAAATTTCTTATTATATTATTTATTATCTTTTTCTTTTTTATTTATTGGTCGCTGAAGCAGGGGGGCCTTCTTTCAGGCCTGTCCCCTGGTGAGACAGCCTGAGGTGGTTTGGCTTTCTTTCAAACCTGTTTTTGGTTACTTTTCTTCCTTGTGGCTTTCTCTCAAGCCAAGTTTTTGTGCATGCCAATTTCTTCCCTGTGGCTTTCTTTCAAGCCTCACAGGTCGGAAGCATCCACCTCTTTCTCTCTTTTTTCTTTTCCCTCCTCCTGCCCCTCCTCCTCCTCCTTGACCACTTTCTTCCTTTCCTTTCGCTTCTTGGCTGTTTTCCCCTCCTCCATATCCTTGTCATCTTCCTTCTCCTTCTCCTTGGGCTTCTCTTCCTTTTGGGGCTTCTTCTCCTTCTTTGCAGCTTCCTTTTCCTTGGAAACCTTTTTCTCCTTTCGCTCCTCCTCCTCCTTTGCAGCTTTCTTTTCCTTGTCCTTGGGGGTCCTTTTTCTTTGGCTGCTCCTCCTCCTCCTTTTCCTCTTTCTCCTCCTCCTCCTGCCAGTCTGGCTGCTCCTCCTCCACAAATACCTCCTCCTCTTCACTGTATTCATATGAATAAGAAGAGGAGGAGGATCTGCCGGCTTTTTGTTTAGGCCTTCTTTCAGGCCTGCTGCTGCTGCTGTCCTTCCTTTTTGGCCTTCTTTCAGGCCTGCTGCTGCTGTCCTTCCTTTTTGGCCTTCTTTCAGGCCTGGCCCCTGGCCCTTCCTGCAGGACAACCCCTCTGGCAGGGCTGGGGCTCATCTCCTGCTTGCTGAGCCATGCAGCCTTCTCTTCCAAGAAGGCTGCCTTCTCTTCCAGCAACTGCTTTCTTTCAAGCATTAGTTGCTCCTCCTCCTCCTTCACCTCCTTCTCCCTCTCCTTGATCATCCTCCATTTCCTGCTCCCTTCATGCAAAGGCTGAACCTTGTCTTCCTTAAAGCCTTCTTTCAGGCCCTTCTCTTTCCCGGCTTGGACTTCAGGGTCTCTGGCCCTCAAAGCCTTTCTCGCTTCCCTTCCCCTATTGCCCCTGGCTTCTTGCCTGAAAGGGTCCCAATCCTCCTCCCCTGGTCGATGCTCAGGGACAAAAGCTGGCCTTCTTTCAGGCCTGCTGCTGCTTGCACCTGACCCCTTTTCTTTGGCCTTGGCTTTGCCTTTGCTTTTCCCTTTTTGGCCTTCTTGCAGGCCTTCCCTGGCTGCCTCTGCAGGGCTTGGGCCAAAGAGGCGGCCCTGTGTGCTTCTGGGAGCCTCCTCCTCCTGTCTCCTCTGCCCCCTGCGCAGTGAGTTGTCAGAGGATGATTCCTCCTCCTCATCCCTGTCCCTCCACCTTCTCTCCCTGTCTCTCAGCTCCCTATCAGGCTCCCTTTCCCAGCCAGTCCAGGTGTCGCCATCATCCCAATCCTTTTCATGACCCCAGGGCACATAGCCAGCATAAGCTCGGCCTACCCACCAGGTCATGTGGTTTCAGATGGCCTTCTTGCAGGCCTTGAGCTGGAAGATTTGCAAGTGATTGAATTGCTGGGCCTTCTTGCAGGCCTTAAGTTGAAGCGCGCTTAGAGGTTGAAAGGTGCCCCCCCACCTATCTTCGGTTTTGAGGCTCAAAAGGCTGCAGGCAACAAACAGATTGCTTTCGCCTACTATGTTAAACCCTTTTTGGTGAACATAACACCCCTGGAACACTCAGGTCATAACCTAAGTACAAAAAGAATGACAGTGAAAACGGTGAGGTTTTTCTTTAAATTTCGTTGGCTATCCCCTGCCCCACAAAAACAAACACTTTACCCAAACCCCAAACCACAATTTTTTTTGGCCAAGAAAAAAGTCCTGGCCACGTGCTTTGCACATGGCTGCGGCCTGAACCCTCCTAGTGGCCTTCTTTCAGGCCTTGCCCTGTTAGAAAGGTGTATGCCTTCTTTCAGGCATTCAATCTACATTTTTGACTAAATCGTCTCTTTTTTCTTTCATGTTTTCCTTTGTTATGTCCTCCTCCATGGCCACCTTTTCCAGCTCCAAAATCACAGCGTGATGCCCACCTGGGAAAATCTTTCCCATTCTTTTGGTGCAGCCAATGATGAGCTTCCAATCTCTTCCAAAAAGGCCCATGAGATAGGCTTGGTCCTTGCCCATGACTTTTTTCACTGCTGACCATGGCCTTCTTTCAGGCCTTGGCCCTTCTGCTGCCACCAATGGTTCTGGCTGTGGTGCTGCTTCTTTTTTTGGTCCTTGCTTCTCTGTGGGCCTTCTTTCAGGCCTTAAGCTTTTTGCCTTGGGCAAGGAAGCTTTCTTCGAAGCTGGCTTTTTTTTGCATTCTTTGCTGGCTGGCTTTTTTTGGATTTCTGACCTTCTTTCAAGCCCTGGTCTGCTCTCAACCAACTCTTGGGCTGCCCCTTGTGCAGCTTTATCCAGCTGCTCCTTGCAGCTTACCCTCATTTTTTCCAGAATTGTCATGTTTCTGGAAAAGCAATCTTTCACTTCTTCTTCTTCTTCTTTTGCAGCCTTTGGAGAATTGAGAATGGCTGGCCAGCCATGGGAGTCCACAGAAACATCTGAAACTTGTAGTTTCAAAGTTCTGGCCTTCTTGCAGGCCTGCTCCTCGGGTTCTTTCAAAGAAGCAGAGCTGGAACTTCCTTGGCCACCAGCCTCTGCAGCTTTCGTAGAAGAAGTCTCCTTGGCAGCTTTGGCCTTCTTGCAGGCCTGGTCATCCTCAGGACCTGGGGCTGCTTTCTTGCAAGCATCTGGCAAATCCACAATTTCAAGAATGGATTGCCTTTGAGCCCCTGTAGCTCCCTGCAGGCACTGCCTTAGTTTCGAAGAGTCTCTTTTCAGTCTTCTCACATGGCTGAGCAAGCAGACAAATTGACTTGCAAGCTTGCCTGCCCACAGGTCATCCTTCCACTCACTGTCGTTGTGAGTGTACCCATATTTGAGGATGCACTGCTTCAACTGCCCAGAGGGAATTTCTCCTTCTGAGATTTTGTAGAACTCCTTGACATACTTTGCATTGTGGTGCAAACCTGCAGAGCTCACAGCTGTGCTTACACTTTTCTCCTGATAGTCACCAAGTTTAAAAGCATCAGCACCTTGGGTGGCCACAGCTGTCTCAAAAAATTTTCGCAAAGCATCCAAGTCCACTGGTGGCACCAATGACCTGCGTGCTCCACCCTTGGATGTCATGGCTTTCTTTCAAGCCCTAGCAAGCTGAAAATCCTCAGATTCAAATCCCTTGAAGATGATTGATCTTTCAAGCCCACAACACACCAGCTGAAACCCCAAAACTTTGAAGAATGGCCTTCTTTCAGGCCCAGACCAGGCAATGAGTTTAAACCTGCTATAAGCGAAAACAGCTCTGGCACATATGAGTATGAAATAGAAGCTTGCGCGTTGTGAATGCCTCTAATGGCCCCCTACATGCTTGAAAAATGGATCTGACAATTGTAGCTGAAGACTGATGATGGTCTTGACTTGCTGATGATACTACTATATGATATTGATCATGCTATTGATCGATATTGATTGGAAATATTGATCTTTTCTTTCAATCCTCGATATTGAAAAACATATTTTCCTGGTATTGAAAAAAACATTTTCAATATTATTGATCAGGATTGATCAGGATTGATTTTTTTCAATATCGGATCCTCAGGGCAACTGGTCAGGGACCATTAGTTGTAACATGTTGTAACCCAAATGGCTCTGATAGGCTACTCCGAATCGGCGAATCCTCCAACATTCATCCAATCAATGGCCATTTCAGGAACCTAAAATGGAGGTACCTACCATATATAAGGCCTATTTTTCAGGCCTATGTAAGGGAATATCCCTAGAAAATCCAACTGTTCATCCAATTTTTCCCTCTCTTCAAGTCGCCTGGAGCTATGCCCCCCGACCGGGTCCGACACGGTCGGCTTCACCAGCTTCGTTTAAACATCCAAGATAGCTATGGGAAATCACCATGGCTTTATGGCTAAATCATCTATATATCTCTATATACATATATAATTAATTCTAATTATATCAATGGGCCATTTTCCAGGGCTATGATAAATAATTTTTTCTGCTTTCGCAATCACTGAGGAATTATTTATCCAGTCGGTTTTTTCGCCCAAACCGCGCGCAACGAACGCAACGAACGCAACGAACGCAACGCGACGAACCTCGATCTTGATCTCGTGCTCGTTGACCTTTTTGGGAGACACGGCTCGCAAGAATTCGCTGGAGACCCTGGGCGCCACGCATGGTGCAACGCGGCGCAACAGCGGATGGAGGCCAAGTGACTCACGCAACGGGAAGGTTGGCTCGTTTTGGGTGTGGAAAAAGAGGCGCAAAACAGGCTGAAACACCAAGAAATTTGAGTTTGAAACATCTGAAACATCTTGAAACATCTAGAAACTGGATATTAAAGATTATAAAGTGTATGTAGTTGAGAAATGTGCCCCGAAAAAATGTCGACCCAAGGAAACGCACCCGAAAACATGGTCAAGCACACGACCAACCAAATCTCACCCATCAGGCTCCCTGGCTCATGCACGGTGACCAAGGGCCTCCATACTTGGCCGAGAGAGTCAACTGGTCAACCAATCCGCGTGACTAGCAAACAATATCAACGAACCATGTCTGTTTCACGACGGCTGCAAAAACATGTTTCAAATCAAGGCGGGAAAAAAAACATCAGAAGTTGTTTCATCTTCAATTGATGTTGGTTTCCATGAAATACTAGCAGATTTCCATAGATTTCCCAGCATCATTGAAGAAACATGTTGGAAACCAAGACACCAAGCGATTCCAAGCCAGAGCAACTCTCTGGCGCCCCGGCCTTGCCGTGATCGTCATTGGTGCCTTGGGATCTCTTCTCACCTCCAACAGCAACTTGGAACGGCGGTCACAAGTGAGGATGGTGAGCACAACGTATGTATATATATATATATATTGGATGTATATATATATATAAATAATTATATATATAATACTATATATATATAAATTATCCACCAAACAAGCAGTTTTAGAGGTTTGTTGGGTGAGTCAAAGATCATTTTTTCTGTGTCTTGGTTTTGATTCATCGGGTGTGTTTGACCCAGGGGATCAGCTGGTGGCTGCAATGTCCCTGGAGCCTCAATGTCCTGAGGACAAAAGAGGGATCATCGGATAGTTGTTCAATGGGGAAGAAATGATCTGGTTGGTGGTGCAAACCAACCATTTTGAAAAATATGATGGAGTTCGTCAAGGGAAGGATGACATCCCATATATGAAATGGAAAATAAAAATCATCTTCCAAACCACCAACCAGGAGAGGGATAGGGATAGGACCTAGATGTTTGGTCCCGGCTTTCCAGCAGTTTTTCTTAGGTCGAAGTTTAGGGATAGTTGTTCTTCAGGTCGAAAGCATCATTCATTCCCCAACAGATCCTCGCACCTCCATAGTAGCAAGTTCCTGGGCCCAAGGGGCTGCTACTTTGGGTCACCATAGGTCACCATCTATGAAAATCGCCTCTATAAATCGAACTCCACCTTTTCAAATCCCACTTAAATCCATTAAAATCACATGAGCTCACCCATTTTTCCTTCATGGTTTATTCACCACTTTCCAACAGAGGATGACTATCTGAGAACCCCCGCCATGGGCGCAGCTCGTCCGGCCAAGGCAAAGTGAGTGTGCACCAAAGGGCCCTGCGGGTCACTTGGGTCGAGGGGGTTGGAAATGCTGATGGGGCAGACATAAAATAAGTATCTATCTAATAGTTATCTATCTACCTACCTGACTATATTTATATACATATACATATAATATATATATATATACATGATATATAGAAATGTGTGCATATATATATATATATAAACTCAACATATCTTGTATATTTACATGCTTTAAATATATACGCACATCTTCCATGAGATCCCAAAGCACCAAGTGCCTTAGCACGAGACAGCAGCAAGGTGTCTCCATGCAGACCAAGGATACCCTTGGGGATCTGTTTCACCTGGCAAAGGATTGGGCGAACAGCATGTGATGTCAATTTATGGGCCATTTACCCTCTGGTAAACAAACATAGCTATTGAAAATGGCCATTGAAATAGTTGATTTACCCATTAATAGTATGGTGATTTTCCATATATAGTTATGTAAATGTTTACCAGAGGGTATGGGGAACAAAAAACATCACCTATAGTAAGCCCCAAAGAAATAGACACACCCAAAAAAGACTAACATTACAGACTCATAATTTCACCAACAACGCTAAATAGTTTATTACTTTCAAAAAAATATAACTAACATGATAGACTAATACAACTAACTTATGTGTATATATATATAATATAAATAAAATTAACAAATAAGTATAAGTAACAGAAGTCATGAGTTTCCCAAACAAAAATCTGACCACGGAAAGTCCCGCGTCAGACCTCAACATCTGCTCGCAACGCTCCCGGAGATGTCGAGGTTCCCTCGGCGAGCGGCCCGTGGGCCTTAGGTTCAACGGGAATTCCAGGATCCTGAAATGGAGGTACGTTAGTACCATATTTTTAGCCATATTTTGGGGGTATATCCCCTTACATAGGCCTGAAAAATAGGCCTTATATATGGTAGGTACCTCCAATAAATCGATTCCTGAAATGGCCATTGATCTGTTGGATGGTAATATGGGTTTGGGTCAAGATTAAAGACCTGTGAAACCACCGATTTTCGTCTATTTTGAATACTTGGTGGCTCATCCCACGAATGGTTTGAGTGTGGGTTAGACGCTTAGTTAGTTATAACTTACCACTTTTTTGAGTGGGATAAGTATGCTTAATCCACAAACAACTGGGGTCACAATCCACTTACTAAGTGGGATGAACCACCAAGTACATACACACACACATATATATATAACCTCTGGTAATTTAACATAACTAATTATAGAAAATCACCATACTATTAATGGGTAAATCAACTATTTCTATGGCCATGGCTTCAATAGCTATTTTGACATAACCAGAGGATTCACTAACCTGACACGTTCGGAGTTCGGGTTGGATAATTCCATCATTTCCCCCACAGGTTTCACAAAAAAAAAAACGGATCCAGATTCTCCTGGTTTAGTAATAGACTGAAGGGATTCATGGGATATTATATATATATATATTATATTATATATATATAGAGTTATATAGAGTTATATATATATAATCTACTTCACCAACTTGACATGATCATTTTTTTGAAGAACCGGATTCAGAAACGCTTAAGAACCGGGGCTATCGTACTTGAAATGCACCCAGCGGAGTCGATTGATTCTTGCAGCGCAGCTCCTGAATATCCAGCAGTTTTCTAAGTGGCCAACAGTTGGCTTAGTGTTTAGAGAAATCTGCAAACCATGGTTTTTTACCTGTTTTTACCCTCTGGTTATTTAACATAGCCATGGAAAATCAACATTTTTACTAGGTAAGCCCAGGTAAACCATCTTTTTATCCATGGTTTTGGGAATGTTTTTGTGGGAAACAATATCGTTGAACAGGTACATTTGTACTCCCACTGCTGACCCACAGGGAGCAGCACAGTTTCAGGTCGCGCAGGTCGCATTTGATTCTGAACCTGGGCAAGGCTGATTGGAGGTCCGATCTTTGTGTATGTATTGTATAGTACGTATATACCAGTAGTACCGCACAAGGCGGTGGCGGAAGTTTCAAAAATGAAAAACCTATAGGAGAGGTGAGTTGGTGTGGCGCAAAAATGGCAGAGCGAACCCACTGATGGATTGAAAGGTGGTTGAGTGTTTCTGCCTTTCTGTCTTTCTCTTTCTCTTTCTCTCTGTCTCTCTCTTTCGCCATCTATCTACAGAGTTACCTTTCTAGCCATCTACCTATCTACCTGTCTATTCATGTAGCTATCGTTCGATTTGTTTGTTCACCTAACTCTTAAACTCTCCATCTTTCTGTCTATCCAGCCATGCATCCATCCACTTACTTCTCTCTGTTAGTTTTTTTCCGTCCATCTCTTCATCGATCCATGTCCACCGCTATCCATCACCATGTTCTTCGTTCTGTTTCTCTATCGATTCATCCATGCATCTGTCCGTCTATCTCTTCTTCCAGCCATCCATCGATCTATCTAGCTATCCATGAGTTTATCTGGACATCGACGCTTCTAGCGATCTTTCGATCTAGCGATCTGTGTGTCCATCTGTCGTTCCATCTACCTGTCTATTGATCGATCTGTCTCTCTATCTAGCCACCCATCTTTCGATCTATCTCTCGATGGATTTATGGATCTTGCGATGCATCGATCTGTCTATGTATCCATCTATCTATCTATCTATCTATCTGTCTATCTGTCTGTCTATCTGTCTGTCTATCTGTCTAGCCATTTATCTATCTATCTCATCTACCCAGCTGGCCTCTCTCTCTCTCTTTCATCTAATTACCTATCTATCTATCTATCTATCTACCTACCTGTCTATCTATCTCTCCCTTCATCTGTCTATCTGTCAAGCTGTCTACCTGTCTACCTGTGTTGCAGTGTCATTCAGTGTAATGTAGTGTGGTGTACTGTAATTTAGTGTAGTGGAGTGTACTGGAGTGTAATGTAGTGTAATGTAGTGTACTGGAGTGTAGTGTAGTGTAATGTCCTGTAGTGCAGTGTATTGAAGCGAAGCGACATCTGAACCTCCAAAAGTGGTCCGAACCCCTAGTGTTTTGAACATTTTTACTTCGAAGTGTCCTTCGCGCCACAGCGGCGTTGACTTTTTCCACATCCGAACCTCCAAAAGTGGCGCGAACATGTGGTGTTTTGTACATTTTGACTTCGAAATGTGCTTCGCGCCACAACGGCGTACACTTTTTCGACATCCGAACTTCCAAAAGTGGCGCGAACATGTGGTGTTTTGTACATTTTGGCTTGGACATGTGCTTGCACTTTTTCGACATCTCAACTACCAAAAGTGGTCCGGACCTGGTGTGCTTTGTACATTTTGACTTCGAAATGTGCTTCGCGCCACAACGGCGTGCACTTTTTCGACATCTGAACCTCCAAAAGTGGCGCGAACATGTAGTGCTTTGTACATTTTCACTTCGAAATGTGCTTCGCGCCACAACGGCGTACACTTTTTCGACATCCGAACCTCCAAAAGTGGCGCGAACATGTGGTGTTTTGTACATTTGGGCTTGGAAATGTGCTTGCACTTTTTCGACATCTCAACTACCAAAAGTGGTCCGGACCTGGTGTGTTTTGTACATTTTGACTTCGAAATGTGCTTCGCGCCACAACGGCGTGCACTTTTTCGACATCGCAACTTCCAAAAGTGGTCCGAACCCCTGGTGTTTTTAACATTTTGACTTCCAAATGTGCTTCGCGCCACAACGGCGTGCAACTTTTGATCTCTCATCTGGCCAGCTGGCTCCACACCCGCCGCTTTAGCGAGCCTACTTTTCGACCCTCCGGAGCCCCAAATCATTGGGAAAACACAGTGTTTCGCGACTTTCCTACCTTTTCGCGCATCTGCATCTTCTTTCTTCTGATCTTTCTCTTCTCTCTGCCTCTTCCCTGCTCTGCTTTTCATCTGTCCATATTGTCGGAAGTTTAACTTCTAAACTTCCTTCGATGATATAATATGATATAATATGATATAATATGATATGGTATATGATATATGATATATGATATAAGATGATATGATATGATATGATATGATATGATATGATATGATATGATATACTATGATAAAATATGATATGATATGATATAAAATGATATAACATGATATAACATTATATAATATGATATAATATGATATAATATGAAAAATGATATAGCATGATTAATATAATATAATATGATATAATATGATATAATATGATATAATGTGATATAATATGATATAATATTATATAATGTGATATAATATGATATAATATGAAATAATATTATATGATATGATATAATATGATATAATATGATATAATATGAAATAATATTATATAATGTGATATAATATGATATAATATGAAATAATATTATATGAAATGTGATATAATATGATATAAGATGATATAATATGACATAATATGAAAAATGATATAGCATGATTTAATATGATATAATATGATATAATATGAAATAATATGATATAATGTGATATAATTTGATATAATATTATATAATGTGATATAGTATGATATAATATGAAATTTTAAAAAGTATAATACGATATGATATACTATGATATACTATGATAAATATGATATAATATGATATAATATGATATAATATGATATAATATGATATAAAATGATATAATATGATATAATATGATATAATATGATATAATATGATGTGACATGATATAATATGATAGGATATAATATGACATAATATAATATGATATAATATGATAGAATATGATATATGTGTATATGCTATATATATATTAACATAATATACAGTATGTACATTCAATCAACACTATAACATGAAACTACAGTACATGGATTACAAGATCCTGTGGTCAATCACGATTGAGTGGCTCTGCTTCTTGTTCGTAAATCAGACTCTTTTTCATATACCACCCATTTTACTGGTTCCCAAGATTTCATGATTACTTCTTCATTGTATGCGTAAACTTCATGTTTCTTGCTGAAAGCCTCAGTACGTTTTGTTGGGTTAAACTGTTAAACGGTTCAACGCTTCAACTGCTGGTTCTCTCCCAGAATTGCTTGGTTCGGGAAGATAAAAAAGTGCGGTCGGAACAACACCATCTGCCGTCCCAGTGAAAAAAAACTGGTTGATTCCTAGGATTTCCAATGACGGATCCTAACGGTGCTGCTATACATGGTGCTCCATGGATCCCATCAACAAAACCCCCCTATCAATGTTAGCATTTATATACCAGCACCATGGATCCGTCATGGGAAATGGCCCATGAATTCTTCGTTGGTTTACTGAAAGCTGATCTGCCATAGATTTACCATGGATCGCTCTCAAAAGTGGTGCGGTGCGCTTCACCAAAGTGTCACCGGCCGCGCCTCCTTGACCGCCTTCTCCATGGCCTGCTGTCTGGCCTGGATGGTGGCCATCTGATACCGTGAACTTATGCCGTGAACTGAAAAGATGTGGGAGTTGATCTCCGTAAAGATATGTTTATGTTTCAAAAGAAAACACATCAGCGCCATGACATGATAGAAAGCTCCAGCTAGTCACTAGTCGTTAAACTGGCAAAATTCCCGCGTTTTTTTAAAGCACAACAACCCCAAACCCTGTGCACTACAGAGTCGTCAGATTTAATGGTGCTATCTCTGAAAATGAGATATGGTATAGTATGCTCCTCATTTTATGGTGATTTATATAAGAGGGGCTAATCCACTTACAACATCTTAGAAGTAGGGTCTAATCCTACTTAGTAAGGGGGATGAGCCACCAAGCAGGGACAATGATGATAAGCACCTTAATTTCTGGCAGCTGCTCAACAGAAAGCACAGGGAGCTGCCTGATTCTCCGTATCCGAAAGGAAATGCGTCATCCTCAGAGCTTCCCAGATGAGAGCTAAGCTCACAATTTTTTCTGGGTCGGCTGGATATGTTTACGGAACAGGAGATACTTTTACTACACAAACGGGGATGATTTCTCTAGTCTTTTCATGTTTTTCTCCGGTAAAACCACACATCTCTCTGGCTTTTGGTGGTTCTCGTCTGTCTCTGTTTGTCTTATCTATCCATGGACTATCGGTCATGTGTTTTTCTGGGTCAAAACCCGGAAGCCCAGGTGAACACAAAAATAGTTCATAAATGGATCTTCATCCCCCCAAAATATGGTTTTTCATAGGTGTTGATCCATAGCATATCAAAGTTTAGCAGTTCAAGAGTTTCCCAGGAGCCGATTGGCGCCACAATATGGTTTCTAGTAGACTCCCATGTGGCCCATGCTCGCGGAAAAACCTCCGATATCTATTGCAGTTTGCACCGTGCACCATGGTCTTCCCGTTGAAAGAACAATGGCATATCCAATATCTGTGGGAGCGTTCACGTTTGACCACGGTAAACACCCCTGATGACCCCAGGGGTCCCAAAAAACGCCAGGAAACTTCGAGGAGAAGAAGGAGTTCTGTCGGGACTCCATGGTGAACGGCCCGGCCCCGCGGTTCGTCGTTGATTTGGGCCGTCTCTGTTTCATCTTGGTGCTTTTTGATGCTGAAAATCAGGTGTATCTGATTTTGTTGGCTGTTTTCTTATTGGATATGGAGCTCAAACCGAAAAAAACATGGACAAAGTTCAGCACTTACGACAAGTCCTCACTAAAAGCGTGTCATTTGCTGCGGAAAAACAAACTGGTTTTAGTAACTATGCACGAGATCAACATGCAGAGGTGTTGTTTCATGGCGAACTGCATGGCCCAAGCAACTCAGTCTCATCTGTTGAGCCAGCCACCGTACCATGCTGTTTTTGGACCCATGAAGGGGGCTTTGGTCTGTGGTAATCAACTACGCCAATTGAAAATCCATGAAAATCCACTATAAATAAGGCTTTCTAGCTGGGAAAATCATCTGTAAATTAGTGTTCTATTCAGTGCCATGTTGGATTACCACAGGGTATACATGGCCAATCTTAGATACCCTGCATTTTTTTTCCCAGCTGGTGTCTGTGTGTGTGTCTTCGTAGCTATCCCTATTTTCTAATGGCACATCCAGTCGGTTCCCTCAGTAGTGGCTGCAGGCTTCATTGAGAGAACAACCTGGGCTTTGTTGCAAGGAAGCCTTGAATAGCAATAACAACAGTAATAATAACAATAAACCCTGTAATAACGCAAGATAGAAGAATTATCAGAATACCTACTATTCTTATCATGTCTTGTCCTTGTCATTGTCATGGTTGATCCATTCTTGTTATGTATATATATATATGCTATCATTCATCAGGGGCCTTGGGTATTTTTGCCCCGGGATGTCTGCCCCAGCTTCCATGGCTGTTTCATTAGGGTACCACTTAAGTATCAGATTATCACTGCGGGGGACCCCCATCATGAAAAGAAACCTGGGTTGACATTCATCCAGGACATTCCGCCATTTCTGTCTTGGTGACAGAGTCTGACTCTGACCGGGTTTTTGACCAACGATAAAAACACCATCCCAGACCGGAGCTTTTTTGACCAACTGGAGCATTGGCAAGTTGAATTGGCCAAAGCGAGGCACGGATAGGCACCGTCGAGACGCCTGCCTGAGAATTTGATCCAACTCATGTCTTCATGCAGGTTTCAAATTGATTATATATATAGTTCATTCATCTTGATGTCCAAATCACCTAGTTGACCTCAAATATAAGTTGGATTGGCCCGATTAACTACAGTTATATTTAAAACAGCAAGAGTTCACCTAGCTACAACCAAAAACAGTGTTTGACACATGGATATGGCACCGTTCTGCACCGTTACGAACTGGCAGGTTGGGATATTTATTGGTATTTATGATAACCCCTAGTCACATCTAGTCACTACATTCATGGTGAATATCATATATATATGGCTTATATCATCTTATATCCAAGGATTCCAGTTGCCCTGATGCCTCAAATACCTTCACCCGCAGGCGGCTCGGGTCGTTCGGGCCCCTCGGGTCGCTCTTGGGCTTCCAAGGGCCTGGAAAGAGCCATGAAAAGTTAGCCACCGGGGCTCTGTCATCATTTTTAAACTGCAAAATGGTGGGTTTTAATGAGAATATCATGGAATATCATCTATAAATATCTATAAATATCTATAAATATCTATCAATGAAGGTTTTAACGGGACAATCCCCATGGAAAAATAGAGAAGAATCATAGTTTTGGAGGGGAAAATCCACTCTCACATGTTGTTAAATGTTAGTAAAGCAATAGTAAACAACGCTGGGTTGCTCTCTGGCCACCCCGGTGGCAATGGGGGTTGGCGGAATTTCTGGAGCTCAAATCCATGGAAAATCACACTCGTGATTTCCCACTGTGGCCATTGTTTACCCTTGGTTGGAGCAACCCTGTAACATCTTCTAAGCCAGAAACCATGCGGCAAGGGACCGCGGGATGGGGGTGTGGAAGATTGAGAGTACCAAGATTCGCGAATGTTACATTTTTAAAACGTCTGTTCACCTTAAATGTATGATTGTATGATTGAGTAGGAGAAAAATAAGTCGTGCTGGGTTAATTGAGTAGGAGAAAAATAAATCGTACACAAGCCTTTTTCCCACGTACCAGAGGTTCGAAACAAAACTCAGTATCTACAGTATCAATGACATGGAACAACGAACAACCAAGCTGGCAATAAAATAAGGATACTGAGGTCGCGTCTTACATAGCCCATGGCATTGCTTCAAGAGACATGTTTGCCATCGAACCACAATAGCACATGGAATTTTCGAGGTTGTGGGGGCCTAGCAATCTGCGCCAACAAGCTTGATGGTGGAAAGTTTCAACCCTAAACTATGGAGCTTTCCTGAAGTGGTACCCCAAATCATCCAAGTCATTCGACCATTTTAGTATTAAAACATATTAAAACCCATGGTGACTTGGGGTACCCCCAATCCAGGACACCTCCATATCTCAGAATTCCAAGTCCAACTTCATCCCAACTCCAACTCGTCCAGCCTTTCTTGCCCCTTCCCCCCATAAACTCCATACACCCCCAAAAAAATGGGCCCCAAAATTATTCACATATTCAACGCATTTCGATCATGGTTTGAAGACAAATCACATCCTGGCAATGCTGGGGATCCAGGGTTGAACTCTGGGCCGGGTACCAGAATAGTAAGCGAACATAGCTATGAAAGCCATGTCCCATGTGAAGCTCGATGATATAGCTCTGAATTTTATCATGATTTCCAGTTTGCAAAGTGTTTGTTTGCCAGAGAGTAGTTGTCAACTTATTGGAATGGCATGCTGGAAAATCCCACATTTACGTGCCCTCCAGATCCCTCCAACATGACAGCGGGAAATCCCACATTTACAAATGGTTTCCGATCAAAACCCAGAAAGACACCAGGATTTTCTGACCCTTGCCACGTTTGATGACACCAGGGGTAATTCCATCCATAACCATACAAATCAACATGAAAATTCATTAATCACCATGACTAACCATTATGATATATATTAAAGATTACTATATGGAGCTTTCCTAAAATGAGGGTATTCCCAAATCATCCATTTAAAATCATTTTTGTAGATAGGATTTTCCATGAAAGAAACCATCCAGCTATTACCCCCATGACTATGGAAACCTCCATAGATCCAGAGATTTTCTTTCGGCATCCGGGCGGTGTTTGTCGCATCTCTAGACGAGCTTCTTCCAGCTCGACCCATTGCCTCACAGCGAACCATTGCAGCAGGGGTGGAAAGGCCTGGAAAATTGTGTTCGACATGTGCATCATGTATGTAATTATATTATATATATATAGTTCCCAGGCTTGTGCTTACCAGAAATCATGACTGGTCAATAGCCGTGGTGATCACAAGTCGTGGAGTTCCGAAAAAAAAAAGTCGGAAAGTAAGCTGCGTCTTCATGCATGTTCTGCATCTGAAAATGGTATGCGGCATTGAATTTCAATGAATAAATTGCTACCCTCTGGTAAACTAACATAACTATGGAAAATCCCGATGTTTAAGGGGAAAATCCACTATAAATGGTCATTTTCAATAGCTATGTTAGTCATTACCAGAGGGTAAGTGGAATGTACATCCAAGATACAGTACCAAGTACATCCCGTATACGGGGGGTTTCTCAAAGGGCGTCCCGTGGAACAGGGTGAAGCAAAAGTATCTCTGAAAATTGGAAAAGACCAATGTTATAATGGTTGGTTGAAAGATAAAAACAGCATGGTTGGATTATAATCCATAAATATCCATAAATATCCATAATCCAAATCATGAAATTATCTATACTATTTCATACTATTTTACGAGGTTCCTTTTGTAATGGCTGGTGGGGATATCTTTTTTGGGTTCTTCGACGTCCATTTTACTCCGCCAGCCCTCACCAAGCCAGTGATCCCAGAATTCCCAGCCTGAGGTAGTTCAAGTTCTGCTCTTCTCGTGGTGCTGGCGCCTACCGCGCTTTTTTATTTTCTTGGCTGGAAAAAAAACCATCCCATAAATTGGGTATGTTTAATGAATGTTCTTCGTTTGCGTTTAGAGCATGAAAATCCCAGGTGTCCTCCGGATCCCTCCGGTCTCACGGCTGGAAAAATCATGAAAATTCCACCATCTTCTCATCTAAATCTCCCACAGATGTCCCGCCAGGATTCCCGGAGGGCGACGTAGTTTCCCATGACGGATCCGTTCACGGTGCTGCTATCTATGGTGCTCCATGGATCCATATGGATCCCATCAATATACCCCCTTTATGTTAGCATTTTTCTACCAGCACCATGGACCCCTCATAGGGGTTTTACCAGCTGGGTCTTTCTCACTCCAAAAGGTCGACAAAAAACAGAGGTCTCATGGCTGGGAAAAATGTAAGGGACGGGATGGGATGGTATCCTCTAGAGTAAACATACCAAAAAGCTATGAAAAATGGCCATTTATAGTTGATATACCCATACAAAAATACTGGATCTTTCCATAGTTATGTTAGTTTACCAGAGGATATGGGTCAAGATTCAGAGTTTCGTCTATTTTTTAGTATGAACATGTATTAAGCCTCCAACTTTTGTGGTGTCTCCAACTGTTGACCCGGACCCAGAGCCAGCTTTTTTTCTCCATTCTCTGCCATCTGGATTCATGAATGCTTCAGACCATGGATTGATTGAGATATTCTGATTAAGGTCTGCTTTTTGAAGAATGTTTATGATTATTCTGATTGTTCTGATTATTCTGATTGTTCTGATTGTGCAGGAGATCAGATCCATCTGATTAAGAATATGTTTCTTGATGTTTTCAGATCTTCTTAATCAGATGGATCAATTCTTTTTGACCAGATATTCTGATTTAGATATGACCGGAATTCGTAGATCTAGGATTTATCGAATCCACCATGAATTCATATGGGAGGTCCTAGATCAGAAATTCCTATGACAAATCTCCAGCACGAAGTTTAGGAATTCTGATCTAGGAATTCCATGGGGATTTGTTTTCCATGAATGGCTTTTTTTTGGGAACATCTCCACAAGATCAACAGAATTCCTGGACGTTTAGGACATCTTTCGCACAGGATTTTCCCGAATCAACCTGAGATCCACCCGGATCAAAGCTCCAACGTTTTGATCGTCAACGTCCCGCAGGTGACCAACGTCCAACCAGCCTGCACCGGTGCCTGTCTGACACCTTCACAAGGAGAGATCGCCTCCTGCCGCTGAAGATTCGCAGGAGGGATCATGATGATGGGAGTAATAACTATAACTAACCATTGATCAATAGCCTATCAGTTGATCAACCATTGATAACTAACCATTGATAGATAAACTGGGAGTTATCAATGGTTGATCATGATTCAATGCTATTGTGAAAATGGGGATCTCATCAATATTCATCAATGATTGCCTCCTTCCCAATTGATGTAAGAAAATCTGGAAAGGATGATGGTAGTGATGAAAAAATGATGAGTCTGGTGAGTTATTTTCATGGTAGTGAATATGAACAAAAATGGCGATTATATCATGGTGATTAACAGTTTTTTTGGTGATAGCTATACTTATAGTCATTAGTGTAATTAACAATTAACCTCCGGTGATCATCGAAGATGGCTGGGAAACTCAAAAACGGGTCAAAAAGCTGGGGAAAATCATCGCAATTGCTATGGGCATTCTTCCATTGCTATGTTTGATTACCAGAGGGTTGACTGGGGGGTTCCATAAATGGGATACCCCAAAATAGATGGTTTATAGTGGAGAATCCCACAAGTGAACTATCAATGGATTGGTTTTGACGGGAAAATTTTACCGGAAAGCCCCATATGAAAAATGGAAAAATCTATGGTTTCTGTACAGTAGAAGATTTCCCTTTAAACCAATTCATTGAGTAATGGGTTACAACAAGCACTTGTGGGCATGAGTTTTTGGGATCTACCGCGATATCAACAATTCCGAGTATCCGTCAAAACGGCTACACGGTTACCCTAGCACATTGGCACACAGGGAGCGCTTCTATTTCACAATAATGATAACATAGGATTCCCTGATGAAGATAGTTTTTCAAGCAGTCTTACCCTCTGCTAAACTAGCATAAAAGGGAAAACCGCTATCTTTAATGGGCAAATCATTTATAAATAGACCCATTTTTCCATAGCAAAGTTAGTTTACCAGAGGGTACTGGAGCACAAACATCTGCGCCAAAAATGTGCTCTTTTTCCTCTGGGCATCGCTATAAGCTCTAGGAGCTTCCCATTTTCCCACACATTCCACGGGATCCTCACAGGATGGGGCCTCCCAGTTCTGTTTGTTGGCTTATAAACCCCATGAAAACTATAGCTATATCTACTATAAACCATAGAAATCAGCCACTTATACACTTATATCTCAACTGAACGTTATCTTTGGGCCCCATTCTGCACCATTTTACCCAACTTTGTTTGGAGCCCCCACCTTCTCCACTTCCGCGCGGAGACTGCGGGGAGTAGAGGACACCCCGCTGCGCGCCTGGTGCTGGGTTGTCATTCGAGGAAACATCCGTGAAATCTGGACCAACGAAGGGAATGCACTAGGGATTTTGGTGTTTATCCTCTGGTAAACATACAAAAAGCTATTGAAAATGGCCATAGAAATAGTGGATTTACCCATTAATAGTATGGTGATTTTCCATAGTTATGTTAGTTTACCAGGGGGTATCTACTTGGTGGTTCATCCCATGGATCGTTTTTGTGGCTTCGTTCACCCCAGTTGTCAGTGGAATTCAGTGGATTAAGCCTACCAAGCCTACCCTAAACCCTCCCAGGGATCGGTTTTTTGCTCGATGCTTTTGTTGAAGCCCGGCTCTGCTGTCTCAGCGCTGGACACAGGGGGTTGGGGCCGTGTTCGAAATAAAATGAACTGGGTGATGTCCTGCAAGTTTTTGCCAGATTTCGAAATGCATCAATGAATAAACATACAATCACATACATATATGACTATACCCATAGGATCCATGTATGCTATATATGGTAACATTTACCATCAATATACCCCCAATGTTAGCATATATACCATACATGGATCCTATGGGTACATGATTGTATATTTGATAAATATCATCAGTATGCATCAGTACATTTTCCCAACCGTGACTGCCACAGCTTGGAGAACGCCGCTCAGCACGGCTCAAGTCTTCCTTCTCTGCCGGAAGACCTGACCGCCGGAGAATCCGGGGAATCTTAACGGTTCCCAACGTCTCCTAAGTCCTATGGGAATATATCTAAATGGATGGATGGTTATAATATCGATGGATAGATGGTAGATGGTAATTTTTATGTGGATGGATGGAGACTGCTGGGATTTATGGATGGTTATTCCATGTTATTCCATGTTATTCCCCCAGTCAGATGGTTATATATATATAATAGGTTTTGAGCCATCCCCGGATGAGCAATGGAGTTGGCTATACCTAATCCTCTCTCCCTATTACTAAAACACCCCCCAAATGGTAAACAAGGTGATCTATTTTTATTATTAGGGGGTATTTAGTATTAGGGTGCCCCTAATATTCCAATGAAAAACCCTAAATAATAATAAACAACTTTGATTAAATCCCTTATTGACATCTATATAAAATATTGCCGAGAACTGGATTTAGAAGCTTTCCCCTAATATTCCAATGAAAACCCTAATAACAAAAATAACAAATAAAACTTGTGAGATGGGACCCTAATTTAAAAAAAACTCCAGGTGGCAATCTATGTTTATTCATAGGTTGAACCCATTGTTTCACCATCCTGTTCTCCTATTGATTCTCAATGACCACAATTAAGAATCCAATTGTGCCCAACCAAAAAAAACGGAAGTGCCACACGAATCCTACTTTTTTCTATTTGGGGGAGTTTTAGTAATAGGAAGAAGGGATTAGTAACCCCAAACAGAAGGGGATAATTGGGTGATAAGATGTAACAAGCCCATTCTTGGACATGTTCAGAGAATCATCATCAGACAGGCACTAATATGGAACATGTGAAGCTTATGATCCGGAGAACTATGGATAACTATGTGATATATCACAATTATGTGGTTTTTCTTGGTTTTCCCATGGCCATGTTATGCCATTCACCACTTCGGGCCTGCATGATGCCTTCAATGGCTTTGTTCACTTCATCACGATGCTCCGGCGTCATCTCACCATCGACCTCAGCTGTTCATCGTCATTTTCCACTGGTGAAATGCCCATAGTTGGGGTATACCGAGTGCCACCGGGTATACTATATTTTCAGACACAGCCATTTTGGAATGTATCATAGTGTATCATAGTGTATCATGGTGTATCGGTATCACTCCTTCTATCGTTCACTGGCCATTATTTCTAGCCGATCTCTCAAGCTGTGAAACAAAAAATGAATACTCAAACCCCAAGCCTACAGCATAGGCAATCCTGGTGCTGGTGTTTCTGTAGCTGCTGTAGCTTCTCCCAGCCATGATGACCTTGTGAATCAATGGGAAAACCATGGCTTTTTGGACGAGATACGATGTTGGATGACTCAATGTCGGATTCACCCAATGCCATGTTTACCATCCTCAACATCGCCGTTTTTTTTTGCTGGGATTCCTAAACCATCCCCCACTTTGGTAGTTGTGGCAGGCTTTCCATATTCATTGTTCATTCTAGTAACCATCAACAGAAAGAAATGTTTCTGGTTGGTGGTTTCAACCATCTTGAAGGAAGGGTTATCCCATATATTATGGAAAATAAAATTCATGTTTGAAACCACCAAGCAGATTTATTACTCACCCTGTTTTGTCCATCGACTTCGATGTTTTTCCGTCCGCCATTGCGCGCTCGCACCGTTCGCACCCAGGTGCCATGAAATCCATCAAGTCAGGCATCTGCTCCTGAGACCGTTGCTGAGGCTACGAATGGCCATAGGTGAACACCATTTTAGTATATATCGGCTTTAGCCATGGGTTAAACCACCATAGTTCTAACCATTAAAAAAAGAACACCATAGGATTTTGACCATCTATACCCTGAAAATTCCACTCATGGATTACCTGATTAGCCCTGGCCCTGTTGGGGATTATCACTATGGTAAACTGAGTCGGTTTAACTCTCAGGGATGGCCCCTAACCAGATAAAAGAAACATTGAAAGCCGGATGGCTCTTGAAGACTTCTACTCTATTTGAATCTATTTGATAAGAAATGTGGTTTATCCGAGTTTATCCCCAAAAAAAAACACGTTTGCTCAAAAGGCGAGGAAACCTTTTTGCATTGGCTAAAAACCACAGCTGCTCGGTAGCCCAAGCAGTTCGGCGAGATTCGAGGGCTTCGCGGACTTTGGGCAAATTGGGGTTTGTCGTTCGACCTGGGCTTCGCGGAAGATGGGGAGGGCTCGTCGTTCCACCGGTGGAGGTTGAAACTTAACATAACCATGGTGAGTTCATCTGGTGAAGCTGGGATATAGCCCCGAACAACTAGGGTTATAATACATATATACAAAGTGGGGCCCCCGTGTACGATAGCCAAGTTGGTGAACATAACTCCAATAACTATGGTTTATGGTACCTATAACGAACTAGCTAATGGGGTTTATAAACCATCTTATAACTGGGGGGGCCCACATTGTACACATATACTATTATATTATATATAACTGGAACTGCGCTTCCGAGCATGATGTTCTCTTCGAGAAAAAATATGGGTTTGGTACTGTCTGAGATATTTAAGTGATATACCACATTATCCACATTTCCAAAGACACCCTTGAGAGGGTTGACTTCTGCTTCGGTAAACAATGGCTCGTAAACTATGGATCGTAAACCATGGCTCGTAAACCATGGCTCGTAAACTATGGCTCGTAAACCATGATTCGTAAACCAAGACGGCCTTGACTCGTAAACCATGGCTCGTAAACGATGGATCGTAAACCAAGATCCGTAAACTATGCTCCGTCATCTATGCTTCGCGCCACAACGGCGTGCACTTTTTCGACATCTCAACTTCCAAAAGTGGTCCGGACCTGGTGTGCTTTGTACATTTTGACTTCAAAATGTGCTTCGCGCCACAACGGCGTGCACTTTTTCGACATCTCAACTGCCAAAAGTGGTCGGGACCTGGTGTGTTTTGTACATTTTGACTTCATTTTGACATCTCCCCAATCCGCACGCTTTAGCGAGCTACTTTTCAACCCTGAGAAAAACACAGTGTTTGGCGACTTTCCTACCTTTTCGCGCACCTGCATCTTCTTTCTTCTGACTCTTTCTCTTCTGATCTTCTTCTCTTCTAATCTTTCTCTTCTCTCTGCCTCTTCCCTACTCTGCTTTTCATCTGTCCATATTGTCGGAAGTTTGACTTCTAAACTTCCTTCGATGATGTGTAAGATGAGACTGTGCATGTACTTGCCACAGGGGGTGGGATTTTGATATGACGTGGAAGATGAGAATGTGCATGTACTTGCCAGAGGGGGTGGGATTTTGATATGACGTGTAAAATGTGGCTGTGCTTGTAATTGCCAGAGGGGGTGGGATTTTGATATGACGTGTAAGGTGAGACTGTGCATGTACTTGCCACAGGGGGTGGGATTTTGATATGACGTGTAAGATGAGACTGTGCATGTACTTGCCAGAGGGGGTGGGATTTTGAGATTACGTGTAAGATGAGACTGTGCATGTACTTGCCAGAGGGGGTGGGATTTTGATATGATGTGTAAGATGAGACTGTGCATGTACTTGCCAGAGGGGGTGGGATTTTGATATGATGTGTAAGATGAGACTGTGCATGTACTTGCCAGAGGGGGTGGGATTTTGATATGATGTGTAAGATGAGAATGTGCATGTACTTGCCAGAGGGGGTGGGATTTTGATATGACGTGGAAGATGAGACAGTGCATGTACTTGCCAGAGGGGGTGGGATTTTGATATGATGTGTAAGATGAGACTGTGCATGTACTTGCCAGAGGGGGTGGGATTTTGATATGATGTGTAAGATGAGACAGTGCATGTAGTTGCCAGAGGGGGTGGGATTTTGATATGATGTGTAAGATGAGACAGTGCATGTACTTGCCAGAGGGGGTGGGATTTTGATATGATGTGTAAGATGAGACAGTGCATGTACTTGCCAGAGGGGGTGGGATTTTGATATGATGTGTAAGATGAGACTGTGCATGTAGTTGCCAGAGGGAGTGGGATTTTGATATGATGTGTAAGATGAGACTGTGCATGTAGTTGCCAGAGGGGGTGGGATTTTGATATGATGTGTAAGATGAGACAGTGCATGTAGTTGCCAGAGGGGGTGGGATTTTGATATGATGTGTAAGATGAGACTGTGCATGTAGTTGCCACAGGGGGTGGGATTTTGATATGATGTGTAAGATGAGACAGTGCATGTACTTGCCAGAGAGGGTGGGATTTTGATATGACGTGTAAAATGTGGCTGTGCTTGTAATTGCCAGAGGGGGTGGGTTTTGGTTGCTGAGGATTGGTTGCTGAAGCGAGAGTAGATTTTGGTTGCTGAGCCGTAGTTGCTGAAGCGAGAGTTAGTTTTGGTTGCTGAAGCGTAGTTGCTGAAGCGTAGTTGCTGAAGCGAGAACCTAGTTTGGTTGCTGAGCCGTGGTTGCTGAGCCGTGGTTGCTGAGCCGTGGTTGCTGAGCCGTGGTTGCTGAGCCGTGGTTGCTGAGCCGTAGTTGCTGAGCCGTAGTTGCTGAGCCGTAGTTGCTGAAGCGGAGTTTAATCCCCTTGGGTTCCTTGAGAGGGACGGCTTTGGGATAATTACCTATATCATCTACCCTCTGGTAATTTAACATAGCTATTGAAAATGGCCATAGAAATAGTGGATGTTCCCATTAATAGCATGGTGGTTTTCCATAGTTATGTTAGTTTACCAGAGGGTATCACCATCCTGTATGCATACTTATCTGGAATGGGTATATTTTTCATGTGGGCACCCCTCTTCATCGCTTGGTACAGGACACCCAAAAAACCGCGGTGGGCGGGTTTCCCAGCGTTGTGACAGGGGTGATCCCCGGTGATCCTCATCGGTGCCATCCCAACTCTCGATACGGCGCCGTATCGGTTTTGAAAAAACAGAAACAGCTGACAGAAGTCAATGACTCAATGACTTTCTTGCGCAGAAGGATTTCTCAGCTGTTTTTCATTGGCTTGCTATGTTTTGATTAGGAAGCATTGGACCCTACATGAATTTGCCAGGACCGGGGGGGAAGCATTGAATCTGTTGCGTTGACGTTGACGTTTTCACTACGGCCATAGGGCCCTTTAAGATCATCCTTTAGGGCCATAGGGCCAAGAGGCTGCGTAGCAAGTAGCGCGTGGCAAAGACCAGAGAGGCCAAAGACAAGTTCTTCACGCACCTCGAAGAGGCTACGGACGAGACGGCTTTGTTTGGTGGTGGAAATTTGACAAAGACCATGAGCTAAAGTGGCTTGGTTCACATGGAACTAAAATGTTTTGAATGTTAGTTCACTCACCCCAGTGTTTTTTTCAAGTAAGGCACAATGTCGAGTTGATTCCTGGGAACTAAGCCACTGACTGAGTGGAGTTAAACACTCATGGCTTTCTACCTGGAAATATGGTTGAAACAAAGATAGATTCAAATAAGATATCATAATATGACATACTTCCTGCGGGTGGCCAGGATGAGATTTCACATGGCTCATTGCGAATGCGTGAAATAAAAAGCTCATTCAACCTATCATTTGAAGGGGACAATGTGAAGCTACAGCTACAGATCACGCGGTTCAACAAAAAAAACAAGACACATAGCTTGTTTTTCTGACTGACTTGCAAAAGATGTTGGCATATTGTACCCACTTTAAAGGACGTTGACTCAACCATCTCTGGGGAAATCAATGCCCAGTCGCCTTTTGTTTTACTGGATGCTTGGTCCTTTTTGCACTCGCAGAACTGGGTGGGTTGCTCTGAAAATAGGCTTCCCCAAAAATCGGTTGATAGTCATATTCATATATGCTCCATGAAATGTGTTTCTATTTGTAGCTTTTTGGATGTATATGAAAGATCATGAACGTAGCTGTTTGGGTGCAAAAAAAAAACATTTTCAGACACCCTCAAAACCATGTTTGTTTCCATGTTGACCGTGGCACTTGGAAAGAGCCGGATTGCCGGAATATCCATCAACACAGAATTTCATCGCAGCGTTGTAGAGGTTCTTCCTGGCCGCGAGCTTCGCGCAGGGCTCTGGAGCGATGGCTCGGCTCATGTTTTATCGGGGGCTGTAAAGCAATAGGATCCCAAAATCACCAAAATCATCATAAATGGGGGCTATAAACTATAAACATCTATAAAACCATGAAAATCTGGGTGGTTGATTATTAATTTATGATTGCTTTACGAAGATTCACCTGGTGTATTTCATAAAAGTCCCGATGTTCTATGTCGCTATGTCGAAAAATTACCGGGTAACAACAATCACACAAACCCACAGATGTTGATGTCTTTCTTCACCCTGAGGTCTTTAGCTGGCACCCTGTCGTCCATGCCATGCGTTCGCTGAATTTTCTTCGGAGCTCCTGAGATATTTGCGATCGTAGGGATACGCAGCGATGAACAGGGGCTGCTTGAACAGCTCATCGACCAGTCCTTGATGCGGAAGAGGATCAGCTGAACAGCTGCACTTGGAGCCATCATTGAGGCGAAAAAACAATAGCTCCAAGTGATCAATCAAAGCTGCCCCGGCTGGAAACGACCCACGTTGTTTTTATTTCAGAGAGGAGCCATCAGTTTTGTGTGTTCAAGGCATCATGTTCATGGAAAATCCCATGGGATAACTTAGGGGTACCCCCATGGATTGGAAAGCCCCTTGTTATATCTGGTTAATCTTGTTCCAAAAAAAGTACCCAAATTCCACTGGGTGTTTCAATGGCTTCATCTGGGCATCGGTTCGACATCGATCCAGGGCACGGTCGGTCTGCTGATCCAGGTATTCCAATGGCATGAGCACATCGAAGTGAAAGGCTACAGCCTTCAGAACCAGAAATTCAATCCTGGCAGCTGACAGGTGGGTTCCAAACACCAAAAAGAAACAACTTAATTCTTGGCCAAGAATGGCGATATGAAGAGCATGTTTCTAGGGGGATCTATATATATATATATTGATTCTATGATTTATTTTAATGTGTTTATTTGTCCTTGATGTCCATTTTGTTGATCTACCCTCTGGTAAGTTAACATAGGCGAAATGGAAAATGGGACCATTTATAGATGATTAACCTACTATAGAAATGGTGATTTTCCAGTTCGCTATGTAAACGCTGACCAGATGTGTGTATATATATATCGCAACACCCATTATATATATATATATGTGTGTGTGTTTAATTTCCAAGATGTTTTCCACATATCTTCATCTAATTTCATATATATATATATGTATATATAGAATATATTGTTCATGTATATTTTCGAATTCCAATGTGTTTTTAATGGATGCCATAGACCTCCCAACGATTTTTGGCACTGGGATGGCAAATCCTTTCAAGCATCCTACTGATGGGGGGTTCCATGGGTTCCTTAAATGGAAGTACTCCAATAGCTGGATGGTTTATGATGGAAAATCCGAACATCAAATGGATGATGACTGGGGGTAGCCCCAATTTAGGAAACATCCATATAAAAATGAACAGAATTGCTGTTGTCCATATTGTCCATGTAAATACATGTAAATACTTTTTCTTTGGATATTTTAACTGGGACAATTCTTGGACAGTAGACAAAGCAATTAGAAAATCATGCTGGAATTTTCTTGTGTTGATGGTGTTTTTTGTTGTCCAATGATTTTGAAGTTAACAAATCCAGTGTTCCAATGATATTCCCATTGCAAACCCCATATGAATCTTCCAACATGATGTTCTAATTGATTTGTCTACTGTCCAAGAATTGTCCCAGTTAAAATATCTAAACAAAAAGTATGTTTCCATTGTTTTATGTGACGTTCCCATGAAAGATCCCTGGTTGCTGGTATACCTACCCCTCTGAAAAATATGACTTCGTCAGTTGGGATGATTATTCCATTCCCAACTGTTTCTGGAAAGTCATGTCATAAAATTCCATTCATGTTCCAGTCACCACCAACCAGAATCCTATTCTATATAACCAGATCTATTATATATATAATTAGATATATATATATAGATATATATATAATATTTGTCCATTGTTTTAGGTGATGTTCCCATGAAAGATCCCTGAAAAATATGAAAGTCAGTTGGGATGATGACATTCCCAACTGAATGGAAAGTCATAAAAATCATGTTCCAAACCACCAACCAGAATCCTATTCTCCAATTTTGCCAAAGTCTCTTCAAGATCTTTTCCACGAGCTGCGTCTGCTGTTCATCCGACAGCTCCGGTTTTTCTGGGCGGCGGCATGAAAGTCAGGCCCTAAACCTCCAAGGTGGAGTCCCCCAGTGATGTGAACGTTGGTCTAGTTTCACCGAATTATATAAGTTTATAGTTTAGTAGTTTGAACTATACTAATTTCATTTATATAAGTATTACTATACTATACTGTAGTTTGAACTATAGTCTAGTTTGAACTATAATATATATATATATACTATAGTATAGTATAGTTATATCCCCCATAAACCCAAGCATTTTGACCGAAACCCTTTACCGTTTTCAGTGATGACCAACCAGTCTCGAACTGGGGAGCCACCTTTCAGGATCATATTCCAGTTAAATGTTAAACTTGGGGAGTTTACGATAGATCCATTACGGAAGAAAAACAGTAATTTAGATATCAAACAGAGATATCCAGTTTATCTAACTTTAGCTATCCCATACACTTTGGATGAACCTTTATTGTTATTAGACAGAGGTCCAGTTGTTTTAATCAAATACTTGCTGGCCCCCGACGGATTAGATCCCGGGTTTTTCCTGGAGATGTTTATCCAAGGGACGTACCTCCCTGTAGGATGAACATCACCCTTTGGGCGAAGAACCACTATATCTGGTTGGTGGTTGACCTACCCCTCTGAAAAATATGACTTCGTCAGTTGGGATGATGAAATTCCCAATATATGGAAAGTCAAAAAAAACATGTTCCAAACCACCAACCAGATATATATATATATATATATAACCAGCATTTGAAACAGTGATGTTTCACCCAGAATGATCCACAAATTTGGAGATGGAAGATGATGGAAGGGATGTAAGGATATGTAAGGACCTTTGTTTCAAGGAGCTCAATCAACCCATCTTTCTTGTCGACCACCAATTGGACAAGCTCCGCTCCTGATTTGCTCCTGTCATGTTTTTGAACAGGGAAACCCTTGTCTTTTACTGTCAAACATGGGTGTTTCCTATGAAATTTCAGTGGTAAAGCAAAATCCCAATTTCTGTAAAATTGTGTCTCATTGGTCCCAGTGGTAAAATCAAACATAGACCACCAATTGGGATAAGCTCACGTGACATGTCACACAAATGTTTTTGTCCCCTCTTGGTCGTCAACTTCAGCGGACATCTCTTGGTCGTTCAACCAGCGGATTGAAATCTTGAGTTCTCAGATGAGTAGTGTCCAAATCCCATCGGTTTATTGCGAACAAATATTCAGGGCTTCTACGAAATAAAACACATAAAACTTAATGATAAAGATGGGTTATATATCTGGGTAAATTATAATATTTCACTAACCTGAATAGTTCGGCCATTTGGGGATGATTTCCCTTATTCACCATGATTTCCAGGGCTCGGTCGCAGTGAGGTCGTGATGAAATTTACCCAGATATATACAGCATATATACTAAGAATATACCCAATTATAATAACCCATAATATAATATTATGGTTAATAAAACCCACCTTGGTTATATCTATCAAAACATACTGGGGATCTTCATAATCTGCTCCAGGAATCCCAGAATCCCAGATTGGAAAAGTATGGACAAGTTCACTGATTTATCAACCATCCATTGAGCTGTTCTAAACATTTCTAAACCATCCATGTTGGGATATGTTGGGCTACCTTCGAAACCTATCGAAACCTCACCAGACCCAAAAAGTCCAAAAAGTCGATCAGCCCAGGTGCTCTCTTCCTGCAGGACCTGATTATAGGCCCTCACCAGGTTTTTGATTCGCCGCGCGTGGTCTGCGACCTGCTTGGACTGCTTGGACTGGTTGGAGCTTCAGAGCTCAACGGACGTTGCATCGACTCCCACTATATATCTGGTTGGTGGTTTACCCATGGTTTTTTGGGGGGGCTATTCACCCAATAGTCATGGTTAATGATGGTTAATGATGATGGTTAACGATGATGGTTGGTGGTTGACCTACCCGAAAAATATAGGGTGATTGTATGGTTTAATATGGTGCAAAATCCCATTGATGATCATACTTAGTTACTTATCTGGTTGGTGGTTTCAACCTACTCCTCTGAAAAATCATGGACTTCGTCAGTTGGGATGATGAAATTCCCAATATATGGAAAGTCATAAAATTCCATGGTTCCAAAACACCAACCAGTAATGTTCATCACTATTCCCATGATCGTCATCTTCGACAGGATCAGTCTCAAGATCTTCAGATGCTGCATACAATAGATCCTGCTAGATCCAAAGAACCTACGCCCGTGCTTTTCCCAACTAGAAATTGCTAGAGATGAGTTGAAAAATATGCGGATACCAAAAGCTTTAAAGATTGTACTGCCAGGGCCCCATTTCTTGAGTTCTACCAAACTGAAAATGATCTCAGAATCAGAGAAACTGGATGATGTTCCCTTTGAATAGAACACCTTTTCGTGGTTTTCATCACAGTGTTTCCTCTCTCAAACTGCCCATAAAACACATCCATCTCATTTCCTCCTCCCCTTTCAGCCTTTCCTCGCCTTGCAGGCTACAAAGATACAGCCCAGGGCGACCACGTCATAGCTGTCCCTCTCAGGGGTTGGTAACTGTCCCATTGGGAATATCGGACATCACCTAAAAAAGTAGCCATAATTTTAGACCATATACCATTCATGGTTGGGTAATGGTTGGGTGATGTTCAATGGGGACATCAGTCATGACCCATGCCTCTCTCCAATGATCACTTCATGGTTGGGGTGGTAGTACTGCTGCACGTAGTAGCAGCTCAGCAGCGTCACTTGCGACGTATCTAGCTCTGATGTCGAGCGGTTTTGGGTGTTGGCCACCTGGGAAGCTGCGAATAGCTGCTGCGAAGCTGGTTTCGTCACATAAAGAAAGCATCAGTTAAAATCAACAAAGTTTTTTTTAGCCTTCTTAAGAACCTGGTTGGTGGTATACCTACCCCTCTGAAAAATATGAAAGTCAGTTGGGATTATGATTCCCAATATATGGAAAAATAAAAAATGTTCCAAACCACCAACCAGTAAAGTGCTGTGGCCTTCTTAAGAAGCACTATTCATTTATCTGATTTCATGATTGGTTGATTGGTTTCAGAATATTGATTGGTCATGGATGTCATGGTGCATGGGACTTCTGGAGCATCAGCTCAAATATCTTCAGCCATCATTCAAGTCATCCCAGAACGTGGCTCATGTTTGCCTTGTTTTGCTGGGTACATTTTTCAGCTGGCTCACTTCCTCCAACGTTGTGGCTGGAACATTGCTTGGAACTCAGGGAAAAATCTTTCGTGTTTGGGGATGGAGAAAAACCTCAAGTTCGTGGTTGGAAAATCCATCATGAATAGATGATCTTCATGGATGTTCCCATCAAACCCTCCATTTCAGGAATTTCCCAGCTTGCCATGTTGACACCGAACTGGCTCATGGAACCATCAAACAGCAACAGAAAAATCGCTAACGAAACTTACGGGCGCCAAGACACATCAAAGAGTTTCTTCACCACCGGTTTCGCACGAGAACAGGCTGAAATCACATTCTTTTCCCGCAATTCCTGGGGGGATTGCTAGGGCTACAGGAACTGCTTGGGAACTGCTGGAAAAATGAGCCAAGTACTTACATGGCTTTGGGTGCACAGGCGAATTTCAAAATGTAGCGGTTGGTGGTTGTTTGTTTGAAGGAAAACCGCGAAGTAGGAAGAAGTAGTTACCCATAGGATCCATGGTGCTGGTATATATGCTAACATAAAGGGGGTATATTGATGGGATCCATGTTATCATACCATACATGGATCCGTCATGGGTTACAGATGTTCATACCTCCAATCTGGTCTTAAGACATGTCTTCACCAAACCTTTGGCGTTTTCACCAACGAGACGGGGGCCCAAGCCAGCCGTTTCGATCGTCTTGTTTAGTGAGAAAACCTGGCTATGGTAAAGCTAAGCACGAGGTGAGTCATCTTCAAAATGGATCATGGTAAATAATGGTAAATATATTCCATGTCAAATCCACTGGGTAGGGCAGCTTCTCAACACATTGAGAGCATGTCAGCTGAGTTCATCTAGAAATCACCAAGTCTGGTGGACCCTTGCCACATGAAGAACTGTCCCCGACCCAAGTCATGTGGATCTTTCCGATTGGGAAAAAATTATCCTCTGGGTGTTCTCAGAATATACCAACTTTCCGCGATTTTCTGGAAGTGCTTCACTTTAGAATGTTAAACCCAGTTCTTGCGAGTAATCTTAGCTGTTGAACTCCCCATCCGAACGCGAGTTTTTTTCGGAAATGTGCGTGAAATCCCCATAGATTCTGCTGTTGACCACTTCTCCATCAGCCTCTAAGCCTCTAAGCCCCAGCCGCCCCCAGCCTTTTGAGCCTCGCTTTGCCAGGGGGTGGGGGGCGGCACATACACCTGCAAGGCCGTCATGTGGTAATGGCTCATGTGGGATTCACCTGCGATGGTTACCATCCCAAGTCATCACTGTGGCTTGATGGGTGGGAGTACAAAACCATCCTCAAGTTTGATAGCTTTGTGATGGTTTATGTTTATGGCATTGGGTTGCCCACATTACTATAATTCTTCATTTCAAAATGGAGACTTGTCCAGGATAGAAACGTCCAAAAGAAAGAGATACAACTATGATACAACATATGCTATTTCAGGACATGATATGTCTCAAAATTTCCAATGTCCAACCTGTCCATTTATATTTCATTGCAGATTTCAGTGTAAACTAGAACGCCGTTTCCCCTAATTCTCCGCCAAAATCAAGCTGTTGATGAATTATCAGCAATCACAATTCAAATCATCTCCATTTTTGTGGCTTAAAACCCCCATTTTGGTGCCCATACCTGCCCCCATACCTGGCACCTTCGGAGCCTTTTTGGGGGGTTCGCCCTCCACGGGCGTTGCCGGCGGCGTGCACTGCGGCGTCTCGGGCCCCGGCGCCGCAGGCGCCGGCGCGGCGGCGCCTTCGGCCGGCGCCGCAGGCGCCGGAGGCGCGTCCGTGGGCCCCGTGGTGTCCATGGCGTCTGTGGCCATGGCGGGGGAATGGATGAAGAATCTGCTGATGAAACATGCGGGTGTTCGGGATATAGCGACCCTCCACGATGCCAAGTAACATCTGATTTAACACCTGAGAATCGAAGCTGTTTGATCTTTTTAAAGTTTAAAGGAGGCTATTTTAATGGATGTACCCCAAAAAAATCGGAATGAAACTGCGAAATACTGATTAAAATGGTGCTATCATAAGACATGGTCACTGATGAAATACGCTGCAACCCGCACAACAATTGCAATCACACTATCAAACAGATGGAGCTATACGGGCTATAAAACGCTACGAAAAAAGAAGTAACTGCAAAGTGGATGAACATTGATTTTAGATGGGATGAAAACCACTAGTGAACCAGATAAAAACATGTCTTAAGTTGGTTTTAAAAAAAAGAACAATATATAATATATTTGGAAGCTGAGGGTCCGAGAACGCGATTAAGCGACCTGTCTAGGATTCATGTTGGGATCTGGGATGCGAAGATTTTTGACGGGTTAGGATTTTACTGGGTAAATTCAACTGTGGACGTCGTGCAGTAATTCTTGAAGTTCCAAAAGCTTCAGAGGGCCCCGAGTTTTTCTGGTTTTCCTTTCAGAATGAAGAATCTTCATTATGGAAGCTATCAAGATGGGGTTTCTTCGCTGAAGTGGTATATACTCAGGACCTAAAGACTACGCTCTGAGAATTTTCTGACTTCGCCGCCAGTTGCTGGTTGAGTGGCTCCAACATCAGTATAAGGTGCTGGCGTATCTACTGGCATTGAACCAGGCAGTTTCGGCCAGCATGGACGCGCAGCAGTCTGACAGGGTAATGCTCCTCCAATGGCAACTCATGATGTCAGATTAACATGCAGATCGAAAATTCTGAAGGATTTGCGATCCAACCCCCAACAAGTACCCTCTGGTAAACTAACATAGCTATGGAAAATCACCATTTTTAATGGGTAAATCCACTATAGATGGCCATTTTCAATAGCTATGTTAGTTTACCAGAGGGTATGTTCATCCATTTTCCAGAATGGAAAGATCCACCATGCTATTAAGTGCGGTAAACCATCTATTTCTATGGGCCATCGAAATCCCATGGCCATGTTAGTCATAACCAGAGGGTAAGCCAAATCTTCTAGATCGACTCAGCACATCCAAGTTGGAACTCCATCAGAGTTGGGACCGCGGTTGACATCTGACATGAGCTCTGCACTCGCGATAACTGGGGGATACCAGTAATGAGTGTGTCTGGACATGGAGTATACAAAAAAAACCAGTTATGGCATCTAACGGCCGGCCATCTTTCTATGAAAATGATGACAAACCAGTGGATGAAAAGGGTTTTCCATGGGTTTTCCCATCATTTTGAGGTGCCAAAACTATATATACTGTAATGCAGAATATTTCTGGCTATATATCATATTCCAGTATATCCCTACTATATGCCCATGGTATTCCCACCATATCTACAACCAACAGCTACCATCAGGCGCCGCGAAAGCGCGCGGCCTTCGTCGGCTGCAAGACCTGTGACGACTGGAAGTCACTTCGAGGTCCAGGTTCAGTTCCAAATGATCCAAATGGCCTTAGAGTAACTTCCAAAAAGATGGTTAAATAGTGGTTAAATCTATATTGATCTATTACTATTACAGACTGCATAAGCTGCATACAATTCTATCACTCGATTTTGGTGTCCTATCTTTGGGGTCGCCATTTATCGTGGTTGACATTCGCTAGGGATCATCCTCCTAAGGCCGCCGATTGGGCATCGAACACGAACCTCCAACCTCCAACAGCTACATGGCTCACAAAAAAACCCTTCAATTCTTGAGAGAATACTTGGCTAGTGAAGTTCAAAACTCACCTTCGTGACAAAAAAGATTGCAGCAGAAAACCCAATGAATCTCTCACAACTTCCACAAAATCCGGTTCAAAAAATCATCCACCAACGTGCCCTGAAAAACCCAACAAAATCGAGAATTCGACCCACACAGGTTCCCTCTCCCAGGCCTCTCCCAGGCCTGGCACATGGGACAATCTGGATTTCTGTCACCATCTGATTGTATATGGAAACCCTGAAAATCCTTGGAAAACCCCCAAACTCCCATGGTTTCATCGCACCATTTTCCCTACCAAACATGGTCATAACTTCTTGTGCATCAGAAACCATAAATGTGTCCTGTTTCATGTGGGAAACCCCATTTCTGCCATACATCTAGCAAACTTGGGGGCTGGTTTATATCATCCACACAAATTGTGACTTTGGGGATGGTTTTATTATTGGCTTTACCACATTACAACCTCACAATCGTTGCAAAGGTCCATCATTCCTGGGCATTGTTGGTTTGATTCCTCCACTTTCGTTGCTGAATCGCCCATGTGTGGTGGTTAAACGTGTTGTTTCGTCCGTAGGAGCGCCATGCATAGCTTCAGGGTCCGTCCATCATGGAATCCTTGACTGATTTCAATCAAGACGATGTGATAAAATTATCATCAATACATAGAATATTAATGATAATGATATTTATGGAATAATATTCTATGTATTTTATGGAATATTATACAATATTATACATCATCAATGCCATAAAATATTCCAATTGATGATGTATTCTACTATATTATAATAGATGATGCCATAAAATAGTCCATCTTAATGCCATTCTATGGCATCCACAAATACTACCTGGAAAGATGCCATAGATTGGATCCAAATCCAATTGCCTGTGATTGGGACAAAGGGACCCTGACGAGCACCTGGCACCATAGGGCTTCGCAGCAGCCGCTTTTCTAAGGCTTGCGCCTGCACGGAGAGAGGTCAGAGTACAGGAAGCAATAAATCTGAAATGATGTAACACCACTCACTGGAGGCAAAACAATGGAAAACACCTGTTTTTGATATGTTCTAGGACACTTTTGCGGTCAATTCCCAAAAAATATCTCAGAGAAACTCTCATCAAATCCCATCTAATCTTCATTTTTCCAGCATTTTCCCAAGCAAATCTCTCCCTTTTTTTCCCCACCTTCTCCCAGAGAGCGGTATGGCGCTTGCGCAGTCCGCGCATCTTTTCGCGACTCTGGCGCACCTGGATGCTACGTCTAAGTTATCTAAGTTATCTGGGTATGGGTCAATACCTATAGATACATGTTTAGTGGGATGAACATCCATTTACCAGCTATTTTGGGGTTCACTAGGTGCCAGGGTTTTGACCCATCCCCATCTAAGTTCTTGCTGATAAATGACTGAGGCGATCTAAGTCACAAGGGGGATCTAAGTTGTCCACGTGAGCTTAAAAGTTATAGAAGTCAGTTTATAAGTTCAAGTAACTTTAACTAAGTTGGCTGACGTTTCTAGATTTGAACTGGATAGAAATGGGCGTTTGAATCCATAGATCGGGGTCTACTAACCCCCCCAGAAGCCATGGTTGAATAGGTGATGAAACCACGATTTGGGATCATAGAATGGGGTGTGACACATGAATGGGGGGGAAGTTATCTAGCGAACTTTAGAAGTTTTCTTCGTAAACTTGCTAATATATATATATAAGTTAGCTATACAGCAACCCTTGGTATAAGCTAGCCAAGTTGGTCTCTAACGAGTAGCTTGTATGAGGGTATGATATAGTAATTGTTTGACTATAGTTATAAAACTCCCAATATCCGATAGAATTTAATACCATATCCGATTCCAAAAATAGTGATAAATTGATTTGAACCTATTCTCTCTTTTGGGGGGGTTAGTGAAATATGTGATAGAAATCGGAATTACTCATCAACAACGGGAACAAAAAAATCTGGATGAGGATTATATAATTATAATCATCAATAATGGGAGTTTTTACATGGAATGACTTATGGACATCCAATGTCATCCATCCCACAATGGGAATCTAATCATGAAGCCCATTTCGTGACACTGGCACATGATGGCACATGTGTCACCAGTGTGCGCAAGGGTGAACACCATGTTTCAGAAACTGCATATCTTTCATGGGTGGGAGCATCTCATGAGAATATGTGTTAAGAGTGTCTGTGTGTGAGTGTTCTGCTTATCTTTGCACTTCTTCTTGTATACACTAACACAATCGTACATGTGTATCCATCAAAATGGCAAAAACATAAGCTTTGAACCCACCATTCACTATTCACTGGGGTTTAACACGGTTTAACCAGGACAATGCAGGTACCCAAACAAAGAATGGGAAGAAACCAGGGAAACAATACTGTACCATTCCACCAAAACCATGGGGAAAACCAGAAGTTGCTTTCGATGGTGGGAAAAAAGGCCAAGAAAAGATCAGTATGTATTCAACAAATCAAGTGAACAAACAAACAGTCTGGAAAAATAGCCTCCGGAAATCAAACATGGCTGCCATGGCTGGAAAATCATCAAATTTAGTTTGATGATTTTGCCTTTAGTTCGATGATTTTGCCAGCTCTAAAACCTCGATTTGTAGGGGTGGTGATGTTCCATACGTTCCTACGATTTTCCCTTAATTATATTTCCATGGATCTTATAGGGGGGTTGTCCATTCAAACCTCTATTCCTGATGGGAAGTTGCCATTGAAAACCGGATTTTCTCCCAGACCTCGCGAAGGAAGCACTCCTTCCGCTGTTTGGCGCACACCACCTCGCCTTGCACATCCTGGAACGAGGGGCTTTGGAGGTGCCATAACTATCCATAACTGAGGACCTGGAGATTTTTTGAAGCCATCAACCAGTATATACTAAATGCTTCATTCATTGAATGTATATATATATATGTATATATCTATAGGAAGTAGCAACTCCCAATATCCGATTGAATGGAGTAAAATCTCCGATTCTTTTAAAAAAAAGTGAAGAATTGCAGCTGTTCGGCATCTTTTTTCGGAATGGTATATGAATCCTCGGATATCTCCAGCAGTTGCTGCTCCTATTCCAATGCTAGACACCCCAAGAGAGATGTTCCCATCAAGTTGTGCCTCCAGCTTCATTTCCAGTTCCCGAGCGCGGCGCCTGCCATCAAGACTGGTGGATCCCCGGAAAGGGTGTGGTTTAACTCATAGGAAACCCTGGCTGCCACAGAACCTACATGAACCCAACCCAGTTCTGACGTAAGTCAGGACGGTTGATGACTCTGGCTGGTCATTAGTGTCAACCCTGGACTTTTATTCATCCCTGGGCTGTTGATCATGGGAGAGTTATCACTCAACCAGGGGTGATTCATCCAGGGTTGGCGGTTTACAGGAATAGATGTTGATCTCATAAAATCACTATAAAAGCTATCAATCCCATTAACTATATTAAATCTCATTGAATCACCATTGAATCAGCATTTAAACCCATTGAATCACCATTGAATCAGCAGGTTTTTCTCATGAAATCACCGTAAATCCAGGCTTGACCTTACTCATCAACTTCCCAAAAAAACTCGGCACCTTGATGCTTCCAACGCAGGCTCGGCTTGGCGCAGCTTCACCAAGGCAGGGTTTTGGGCTGCCTGAAACCGTGCTTTTTTCATGGGGATCGAATGGGAAATTTTGGGATATACATATATATATATATACACATATTATAAATATATATATATACACATATTATAAATATATATATATATACATGTGTGTGTGTGTACCTAGACCCTCTGTTTGTACCCATAAAAAGTGTGGTTTACCCTTTAATTTTACTCCTTTTCCCGTTTTTGGGGTGTATTTGGAGGGTCTAGGTATGTGTGTATGTGTATATATATATATATATATAGCCAACTCTATGGATTGGGTTTATTTCCAATTTGGTATTTGATGATGAGACCCTTCAGAATTGGGGGCACACCTCATTTTCAGACAAACACATGAAAAAACCAACAAAGCACCAAAACCAATTCTCCCCCGTTGATTGCACCAATAAGTGATAACTGTTCACAACTTATAACGAAATTTGGGGGAGACAATGGCACGACTGGCACGACTATGAATCCAAAATCCATTAAAAACACTCCAATGATTATCAATGATATTCCTCACAATTTTGCGAAATCCTGATTTCACAAGCAAAATCATGACATCGACCAGCATGTATCAGTGATATCCACGTATATCATTCATATATCCCATTATTTTCATTGTCAAAATATGTCAAAAACCTACAAAAAATTGCATGAAATGAAGGTTTTTCCCAAGTCAACAGGGGGTACCCCGTCCCCATCATCCACTAACCGTGGGATCTAGCACCTCTTCTCGTTCTGCGCGCAAGCGTTCGGTGCCTTGGAAGACCCGCTGCAACTCCTCCTCGGTCCAAGTTGCGTGGCCGGGGGGTCATTGTTCTATATGATAGTAGTACGGTCATTGTAATGTTGGAATACAATTACTCATTGGAGTAATACAATTCATCAATATAGTATGAGTAATATATTCCATCATTATCAATGATAGTATGGTCATTGTAATGTATTACATACTCATACTATTACTATAGTGAATACATGTGTATACAAATGTTATGGAAGAGTACTGTAATCCATCGGATACTCATGTTATGTGTTTGACTCGACCATCCTTCAAAATGTTGGTCAAGTTACTTCCAATTGGAGTAAGCTTTTTAGCGGACCGGCTCCTTACAAGGCTTTACTAGTATGGGGCAAAGTCTTCGATATTCTCCTGGTGCACTTTGCAAAAAGTGAATAGAAGCATTGGATATCGATGGCAATGGGTCAAAACCCTGGTAGTAGCCTTCCGTTCACATCAACGTAGCCGGGGTTTGGATGTTCATCATTGTTCACCCCCCAAAGTGTGGTAAATCATGGGTTTTGACATCCCAATCAAACGAGGCTGGAAAATACCTTTGAGTGTTTAATTCATTAGTTTAAATTTGCGGAATGTCAATGAATATCATCAAAGAAAACATCAACCCAAAGTCACCGGTGAATTTCCCATTGCAATAACATGGATATTTACCATATTGCAATACCCATCACACTGCATTGTCGAATGAATTTCCCTATATACATCTATAAACATCTATAAACCGGTGAATTCCCCATACAAAAACCAGTGATTTCTGACAAAATCCGTTCCAAGAACGGTGGCTCGCCTGCAAAGACACGCCGACTCCACTGGCACCCTTGGTACTCACCTCCAAATCCTGCAGGCTACACCTGGCGTCTGCCACACAGCTTGGATGTTAGTGATAGGATACATAGGGAAAATCTTGGAAAATCTACGGAAAATTCGGGAAACTTAGGGAAAATCATGGCAAAATCAAACTGATGTTAGTGATTTCAAACCTTTTTTGGGGAAAATTATGGAAAAAAAACATGGTGATTCAAACTGCTATGTTTGGGAAAATATATGAAAATATATGAAAATATCCTATCCTGTGCTTGGGAAACTCAATTCCTAGCTCCAACTGGCTCCACTTTTTTCGTGTTTTCCAACTGGCTCCCGGATCAACAAAAAAATCCATGAAATCTCTATGGCGCCTAGGTGGAAATCCATGTTTTGCTCAAAGAAATCCACTTCATATGGGAACTACGGACGTATCTCTCTCTGGTTAGATATCACTCTTGCTTAGATCCGCGGCCTCAGCTCCTGTACAGACTCGCCCAAGACCTGGTCCAAAGCTGTGGATCTTCCATTGGCATTGCAGCATTGACTCAGAAAAATCCGATGGCCTGTTGTAATGTAGAAAGTGCAATGTAGATTGTAATATATATAGAAATTGGCTGATGTAATATATTGAAATTGGCATTGATCTTCTATTCACTTTTGGCATGGAGGAAAGTGCACGCCAAAAATCACAGCGAAAATCTTCTGAGTTTTCTTTGATGAAAAGAGTGTAAATCGAACGGGGGGTCAAAAGAATCAGAAACAACGCTTCTCAGTCAGGAACTTGAGGCGTGTGTACTTTCTGAACTTGGGGATGACCATGTCTGAAATCTTGCATTACCCATATGCTCCATGTATCGTATATTTAAATTTACCTACATTTGAGTGACTTTTGGGCAAATGTTGGTATATAGTCCATATATGGAGCATATGGGTTATAGTAACCACCCAAACAGATAGAAACGTCATTGACTATTTGTTTTAGACATAGATTTTACTCTGTTGCTAGGATCACCACCTTCACTAATCACTACATAATAGAGTTTTACCCCGCATCCAATGGATGATTCCTGGATGATATCCAAATTGTCCAGTCGTTTTCTATCTGGTTGGTGGTTTTAACCATCTTGAAAAACATGAAAGTCAATGGGAAGGATTATCTCATATATTATGGAAACATAAAATTCATGTTCCAAACCACCAACCAGCTATAGTTGTCTATCAGTCTGAGGTTTGTTATACTCAAA